>JABUQX010086487.1:25000-43530 GCA_015478945.1 Trachelipus rathkii
ATTCTTAACTGAGATAAGACAACTGACCTCCATCTATATGAGAACTAACCGGAATGCCATTTTCTCACACTTTACGAAGTAGGTGACTATACAAAGCTCGAGGGAATGGAAGATACCTTGATGAATTTTTCATGCTCCCCATCCACTTGTTCATTGGCACGTGCAAAACTATGTTAATCAATTCATTTGTATATAGAAGAAAAATTTTCACTGAATTATATTAAACAGTTCACTTTTAAAATCACTAAATCTATCATTATAAATTAACAAAGCCATGTTTCTTTATATCATAATTATAGTTTCATATATTAACTACTATTAATCACTATATCATAACATATTAATCACAATAATAATAAATTTAACACCACTTTGATAAAAAAAAATTCTCTTTTTCCATCTTCTATAAAACTACTGAGACAGGCAGGAATGTATAGAGAAATCTACGCTTATGAAAGATAAATATCAAACCAATTATGCAATTTTATATAGTGGAGAATATTTTACTCTCCCTCAAACAATGTATTTATATCAAATGATAACTATTTCAATTCTTGACACAGCAGTATCAAATATATTTGTTGCTAATGAAATGGAATGGAATGCCTAACCTTGACACCTTGATAAATTTTTCATGCTCCTCATCGACTAGGACATTGGCACGTGCAAAAGTATGTTAATTAATTCATTTGTAGATAGAGAAAAAAAATTTCTCTGAATTAAAGTAAACACTTCACTTTTGAAATCACTAAATCTATTATTATAAATTAACAAAGCCATGGTTCTTTATGCCATAATTATAGTTTCATATATTAACTACTATTAATCACTATATTATAACATAGTAATCACAATATTAATAAACCTGCTACCACTTCGGGGAAAAAAACTTTTCTCTCTTCCATAAAACCTCTGAGGCAGGTATTCAAAACAGGAATGTATAGAGAAATCTATGCTTGTGAAAGATAAACATCAAGCCAATTATGCCATTTTATATAGTGGAGAATATTTTACTCTCCCTCAAAAAATGAAGTATATAATTTCCAGGAAACATAGATGAGAGTAAAGTATTTATATCAAATGATAACTTCAATTCTTGACACTTCAGTCTCAAATATGCTCATTGTCGTTGAAATAATGGGCAAGTCATAAATATATGCAGAACACTTACTTTAACATTACATATTGAACACAATTTCAAAGTTGATTTTTCAAAATAATGTAGGTTTTCAAATAAAAGTGCTCCAAGGCGTAAACGTGACAAGACTACTTATTCCCTTCTCTTTAACATGTATGTATAACTCCAATCCTGAATCAATGGTTTGATTGCTGGCAGCCATCCCCTACACCTGTTCCACTGCCTTTGCCATAATTGGCTGCATATTTGATATACTTCATTTTTGAATTCTGATAAAGAAATGCCTATATCAACTGGAATTTCAAGATGAGCAGATTCTTTGGCCGCTTTATCAACTCTATCATGCTGGTCAATTCCCACATGCCCTGGAGTCCATATTAAGAAAATTTTAAAGTTGAAAATGATCTAGGACTACAAGGCCTAAGTTTGAGCTTGAATTTTTTGAGGAAAACACTGAAAGGGAATGGTTAGGCAATGATGCATTGCTTCTCTAACTCTCATACCTAATTTTGAATTAAATATACCAGGACTAACTAAACTTAGGACAAAAACACCAATAGTCTAGTCTCGATAAGCCCATGTGGCTTCTATCTTCTCTAATATTTTTCAAATGTTCAAATAAACCTTAATTTTAAATTAATTTTGTACTAATAATACACAAAATATCATGATTACTACGAGCCTCAGAGTTGGCTATATTAAAATTTGCAGTGTTGAAAGGCGCGAGTTATCAAGAACTTGCAACAAACCTAAGGTTACCAGACGTCCCGTATTTTCCGGGACAGTCCCGTTTTTCAAACCACTGTCCCGTTTTTTGTATCCTTTCCCGTTTTTTAATCAATTGTCCCGTATTTTAAAACAGATGAAAATGAATCCAAATTTTTATGCTTATTTTACAACTTACGTTGGTAAACATTATAAATCTTGAAATTTAGCAGCTGCAAGCAGCATATAGGCTAGGCATGAAATCGCTATACTTATAAAGGCAGGAAAACTGAGAAGAGATCATGTTCGAAACATGTAGATGTAGTCTTTGAATTTATGTACGTGAATAAGCGAAGGGCGCGAAACATGTCAAAAAAAATAACAGTCTTCTTTGATCGCTCTGTGTGACAAAAAGTTATTTTTGTGATTTAAAAGTTAATTATCTATATATATATATATATATATATATATATATATATATATATATATATATATATATATATATATATATATATATATATATATATATATATATATATATATATATATATATATATTTATTTTATATTAATAAGCACAAAAAAAAAAAAAAAATACAGTCTATATTTTTTGGGATTTAAACAATACATTGATATTGTAATATTAAATCGATTAGTTGTAAATCGATTATTTGTTACAGATGATAAAATAAAAAAAATCGGAACAGTATACATACAAAGTTTATCTGCGTCGCATGTGTAAAGTGAAGTTGTCAGCGCAAAGTTTACAAATGATTGTAAGTGATTTATTTGATATATGCCAAAACGATTGGTGCATGCTAGGTTTTTTAGAACATTTCAACCTAATTTTGCAACAAAAGAGATGTGAGAATGTTTAAAAAAATTTAATAGTAAGAGTTGGAGAAAAATATAAATAGAGTTTCTGAAAGATATATAGAGACACTATATATAAATTTTATTTTGTAAGTTTTTTAATATATATATATATATATATATATATATATATATATATATATATATATATATATATATATATATATATATATATATATATATATATATATATATATATATATATATATTTTTTTTTTCGGCAGCTACTAAACTGTCTATCAGTATAAGAGAGATTTACGGCATAGTGGATCAGTAAAGTTTAGGGCTACTTTTACGGCATATGAGTCAACGAGCCCCCTTAAATGGAGTATTTACCCTTTAAAGGCCTGAGCTGATGGGGGACGAAGTGAGGGGACGTTTTCATACCCCGAGGGGATACCTGGAGAACCCCGCGACACCCAAAGACCAAAGAGCGGGGGCTCCGGAGACATCCCGGAGGGGGGATTAGTCCCCCGTAGTCCACCTAGAGGCTGAAGACCCCGACTCCTGACATCGGGCGGACTACCCTGTGGGTATTCGTTAGTGATATACCTCAAAAACAATAAATCCCAAAACAGTACTTGGGACATTTATTCGCAATAATCTATTCGTACTCTATAAATCTCAAAAATTTGGGACATTTGATTAACTATATATATATATATTTTTATATATAGCATTTACATATTTAGTATAGTTCTATATATGTATATATATATATATATATATATATATATATATATATATATATATATATATTTTTGTGTGTATATAAAATTGGAGAAATGTATCGCAGGTCTACATATCTGTAGAGATTAAATAGTTAGATATACATATATATATTTAAATATATAAATGTGTATACCTACAAAAGAGTATATATATATATATATATATATATATATATATATATATAATAATAATAATCTCTCTAATAGGATTGATTAATAGGTTTTAAAGCACTCTCCTCTAGAAAGTGAAATCATAATTGGTTATTTCTACGGATATTGAGTGATAGGAGGAAAATGATTCTCGCGTCTATTTCAAAAATTTTCAAGAAAAATTTGATGAGAACCCAAATTTTTAAAGATAACACTCCAAATGACATTTAAATTATTTAAGATATATTGTAGTTTTATTATTATTATTATTATTATTATTATTATTATTATTATTATTATTATTATTATTATTATTATTGTTATTATTATTATTATTATTATTATTATTATTATTATTATTATTATTATTATTATTATTATTATTATTATTATTATTATTATTATTATTATTATTATTATTATTTTTATTTTTATTATTATTATTATTTATCTTCAACCCTTGCAAAATAATTTGATCAGGAGAAAAATTGTTACCCATGCAACGATGTCAAAAGTGAGATTGAGGTAAAGGATGAACCTTTGGATACCGAGGAGAAAGATACAGCGTATTACCATATTGATATAAAATATGAGCCCTTGAATATTGAAGATGCTGCGAATGACCAAATTGTTGAAAAATGTTCTGGATTGGAAAAAAATCAGGTAAGAATGATGCAGTTAATGCTTATTAAATGGTTTGAGGAATTGTATTAAGACTTATTTTCATGATTTTTTTTTAAAATTGTGAAATGCATATGAATATTCATTTACTCACAACGTAGTTACAATTTTCAAAATTATTTTTTTATTCCTCTGATCTTTCTGGTACTTTATTTATAGTACCTTTTCTTCATAACTTTGATATCTTGGTTGAATCTCGCATGTTTTTCATCACTTACATCACCTAAATTACTTGGAAATTGGTTAACATGGCTGTTTAAAAAAATACGGTAGATTTAAAAATGTTTTTTATGCTTATATTGCAACCTAACTCTTTGTAGTCTGATTTTATTTATTTATTTTTTTTAATTTTTTTTTTTACCATTTCATTGTAGTTATGTGCCCTATAATTGCCTAAAATTTTTATATTAAGTTCATGAATTATAACTTTTTTTTTTTTTTTTGCATTCATTCAGGATATAAGGAAAATTGTTGTCTTTAATTAATGCTCTTATTTGTGTGCCGTTGAAAATTCCTGCATTTATTTTTTCATAACATAAATTTGGTAATTTTGAAATTATGTATTTTAAACTCTCGCAGTTTGTATCTCAAGCTTTTACATATTTAATGAGGCCTAGTTTGATATGCAGAGGAGGAAATATGATTTTATCTCTGCTCACTAAAGGTGAATTAATAAAAAAAATTTCTGGCATTGAGTGATGTTCACACTGGCAAGATTTGTTTGAAATAATGTTCTGCCTTGGCTCTGCTGTCCCATAAGCAAAGGAAGCATAGGATAATTATATACCTCCTTGTTGTCCCTAGTCATGAAAGCTAACCATTTTTAAGTTCGACACATATGATCCACTTGTGCTCCCATGTTTGATAAGATTTAAAACCTTTTTTATATGTTCATCTTTAAATTTCATTGAGTGCCCAATTGGTATCGAGCTGTATAGATTGCCATTATGCAACAACACACACTTAAGGCTTCATTTTGAATTGTCTAAAAACAACTTATTTGTATTGTACGACAACCCCCATCTCCTTTAACAAACCAAATATGTCGCAGCAATATAGAAGATAGTTTAATCTTCTATTCTAAAATATATAAGAAGTTCTTCTCTTTTTCTGTAAAATAAAATGTATGTGTTTGAAGTAAGCACGTTTTTCTCTTTATTTAAACTAAAATCTCGTCTTTTTTGGGAAATTTAGATCCCTTACATGATCATTCAACTCTGCCTGGTTAAACTTTTGCTGATCGTTTTGACTTTCAAATACACTGGGGTCAAAATCGGTGTCTGACACCTCAGAGTGAATAATAAAATCTTCAGGAACATCTTCATCTAATTCTTGAGTTGGCAAACCCTCATATTTTGGAATGGGAATCTCATTTGCATGTAGCACTGGTCATATCGCGGTGTCGAAATTTGGGTACTCTGTTGAATGTTTATTTTTGGCCTGAAGCCTTGACAAAGCAAAATTAGCAATCGGTTTCGTGGTTAGTAGACTCTCGCCACACCTGATATGGAAAATAAATTGTAAAGTGTTAACATAAGCGATGAGAGATTTGTTTTTATGAATTTTATCAAAAGTTATCACCCAAAGATTTAACATTTCTATGTGTTTCAACCTTATACAATATTTGAGATTCTTTTAAAAAAAAATTCTGTAAATTTTTGCTAATAATGTACCTAAGGCATATTTAGGTTAGTACAGCATACTAGTGATTAAATTATAGTTTTATGAAATCATACTTACCATCAGAACTCCACAGAGTAATTTTGAATCTGAACCTTTCATCCAATGTCGCAGTCTTAAAATGCATATAGTGCAGGCTTTATGTAGAGCCCATAATTTATCTTGGTCCCCCAGTTTTATGGCAAAGTAGGCTAAGCAAGCTCTTTATACAAAGTCAGATATATTTGCTTGTTTTTTTTTATTTATATTTTTTTTATATATATATATATATATATATATATATATATATATATATATATATATATATATATATATATATATATATATATATATATACTATATATATTATTACATATATATATATATATAATATTTTTATTATTTATTTTACCATGACAATCGGGGGGAAAAGTTACTATTTTATGTTTTTCCCGACCAGTGGGCCCATACAAAGTGGAAAGGTGCACAGTTATCAGGGTGATAGTAACCCCAGCCTCAGTGAACCAAGTCAAGATATCCCAGCCATCAGTGGGCATGGCTAGGCTCTGGACTCACAGACCTACTGTGCGTGAGGCTTATATATATATATATATATATATATATATATATATATATATATATATATATATATATATATATATTTAACTACATATATATATTTTTATGTATATATATATATATATATATATATATATATATATATATATATATATATATATATATGCTACATAGGCTTATATATATATATATATATATATATATTATTCACCTTATTCACCATCCCCTCTGGTAGATCTGTATTGACCTGTCAGGTGTCGCCTCTGCAGAACCTCCTCCAGTGGTTTCTATCCTCGTACATTCTTCTCTCCTCCACATCCACCATAGACACTCCTCTGACGTTCATCGCATCTTCCACCGCATCCCTCCATCTTTTCTTCGGTCTGCCTGCAGGTCTACGGCCCACTGGCGTCCACTCCAGCATCTTTCTTGGTCCAGTTCCCTCTTCCATTCTCTTGAGGTGTCCATACCATCTCAGTTGATTCTGTTGTATTTGTTTAGTTATTGATCCAATTCTCAGCTCTCTCCGTATTTCCTCACTTCTCCGCCTATCTCTCAGGGTAACTCCTTCAATCAATCTCAGCACTCTCATCTTAGCCGCCTCCACTCTTCTCATTTGTGTTGTGTTCAGTGCCCAGCATTCCGATCCGTACACTAGTAATGGTCTCAGTATTGTTTTGTATATCACCATTTTCACTTCTTTTGGTATAGCTGTTTCTTTCAGTACTGGGTATAATGCTCCTACGTTCTGAGAGAACTTCTTTATTCTCTCGCCTATCTCTTCTCCCCTGACCTCCTTTTCCATCATCACTCCCAAGTATTTGAACTTATCCACCTGCATAGTCCTCTTCCTTCTATATTGATGTTCAGTTCTGTTCTTTCTCTAGCTATTCTCATTACCTCCGTCTTCTCTGTGTTCATCTTCAAACCGATCTCTCCCATTTGGGCATCCCATCTGTTCAGCATTTCCTGCAGGTCCGCTCCCTCGCCTGCTACCAATGCTGCATCATCTGCGTAGAGTAGTGTGTGTTCATTGTCTACCTGTCTACATATTCTCTTCAGTCCGTAGTCCATGTATAATATGAATAGCAGGGGTGAGAGTACACTGCCCTGTCTCACTCCTGAACTCACCTCAAACCATCCTTCTTCTCTTGCTTCTCCCCTTATCTTATTTCTTGTATGGCAGTATGTACTTTTTATTGCTCTTTTTAATTTTTGTGGTATTTCATACTCTTGTTCATCCAGTGCTCTCCATAGCTTTTCCCTATCAATCCTATCAAAGGCTTTTTCAAAGTCTACAAACGCCACATCTGCTCCTTTATTCCATTCTATTGTTTTTTCTATCATCATTTTCATGTAGAAGATTGGATCCATTGTACTTTTTCCCGCTCTGAAGCCATATTGCCAACTTCCTAGTTTATCTTCAACTTTGATTCTCAGTCTCCTTTCCAATATTCTCTCGTATATTTTGCTAGCAACATTCAGTAAAGCTATCCCTCTGTAGTTGTTACAAATTATTTTGTCTCCTTTCTTGTATATAGGGCAAATCACCGCTCTACTCCATTCGTCAGGTATTCTCTCTTTGTCCCATATCTCATTCAGTAATTCTAGTAGCCATACTTCCACTCCTTCTCCAGTCTTGTATAATTCAGCATTCAGTCCATCGGTTCCTGGGCTTTTTCCATTTCTTAGCGTTTTAATTGCCTCTCTTATTTCCTCCAGCAATATCCCCTCTGTCCTTTCTCCTTCCTCCACCACCTCCCGTTCCCTCTCCATCTGCACCTCCTCAACCTCAAATCTCAACAATTCCTCAAAGTATTCTCTCCATCTTTCCAACACCTCCTCCTCCCCTACCAACGTTTCTCCCTCCTTATTCATTATGACGTGCGTTTCTGGTTCTTTCAAGGTTCTCATACTTTTAGCCAATCCATAGATTAATTTTTTTGTTCCCATCATGTTCTCCTTCAGTTCCGACCCTATTTTTACCCATGATTGCTTCATACTCCTTCTTTTTATCCTTTCTGCAATGTTTCTGGCTTCTACATAATCCAATCTATTTTCTTCAGTTTTTACTTTCATCCATTTCCTGTATGCTCTATTCTTATCAGTTATGGCAGCCTCATCCTATACCTTCACTTCATGCTGTCTTTTTCCTCCTCCTCTACTTATTCTCTTTTCTCCCAGTACCTCTTTTGCTGTTCCCATCCTATTGTCCTTAAATTTATTCCATTTTTTTCATCTATTGTTTCTCTCATATTTCCTACTTGCATCTTTCTTCTTTTTAAGGTCTCATCAAATTTCTCCTTTGTTGCCTGGTCCTTTAGCTCTTCTAGCAGATATCTCTTTTTAACTAATTTCCTCGGCTTATCTCTCTCTCTCCATCTCAGTATCCCAATTACCATTCTGTGGTCCGAATCCAAGGATATGTTCGGTAGGCTCTTCACGTCCATAAATATATTCTTTTTATTGGTCAAAACTAAATCTATCATTGATTTTTCCACGTATCTTTCTAAATCCATCCATCTGTACCAGGTCCACTTTTTACTTTCTTCATGTTGGAAGCATGTGTTCATGAAAGTTAATCCGTTTCTCACTGCAAAATCTATCATCAGTTCCCCCTCTTCATTCCTGTCTCCCACTCCGAAAGCCCCCATGACTCTCTCTTCTCCCTCTCTTCTAGTTCCAATATGTGCATTCAGGTCTCCAATTATGATCTTTGTCTCTCCTCCAATCCTATCGTACAGCAGTTGAAGTTCTCTAAATCTCTCATTTTCTTCCCTTGGTCTTCCCCTATGTGGGGCGTATGTTTGTATTATACTTAATCTTTCTCCTTTGACCTTCATCGTAATAGCCATCAATCTTTCATTTATCAGTATCGTTTCTGCTATATTCTTGTAGATATCCGGTTTCACTAAGATCGCCACACCGTGTCTTTTTTTCTTCTTGCAATCCCTTATATATCAGTACATAGTCTTCATGTATTCTCCTAGTACCCTCTCCCTCGTATCTCGTTTCACACATTCCCATCACGTCCAATCTTCTCTCCTTCATTAAGTCTACAATTTCCTCCTCCTTACCTCTCAGCGTACTCACGTTAATTGTGCAAATCCTATAGTACAAATCCTTATTTCTTAGTCCAATTTCTCGCCGGTTCATCAACCTTGGATCAGTCCTGTTCCGAGGCATCACATTGGGTTCTTGAGCAAATGGGATTTCGGGTAGCGGCTTGCTGGGCCTGTCCTACCCTAGCCAGAGCTCTATCAGTAGAGTCCAGGGTACACATAAGTGGTAGCGGGACCACAACTGAGCTACCCCAATATATATATATATATATATATATATATATATATATATATATATATATATATATATATATATATATATATATATATATATATATATATATATATATATATATATATATATATATATATATATATATATATATATATATATATATATACATTTGTGGGAAAAGGGTTCATTTTTAGGTTTTTTAAGAAAATAGTAAGTTGCCAAAATTCCATTTTTTATTTTTTTAACAAAAATAAATGATAAAATAAAACATTATTTCCATACCAATACTATGCTAAAATATGAAAAAGAAACTTGCATTACAAATATAGTTATTTTGACCTTTACAAAAATAGGTGCAAAATTTTTGTTTTGGGTGAAAAGGGTTCACATTCTCGGGGTAAAAGGGTTCATTAACTTATAAATGCATTACCGCACATTTAAACCTTTGATCTCTTGACTTTTAAAATAAAAGGTTCCTTTACGCAATTCATGGTTAAGAATTTTCAAAATTTCATGTAATTGGACACAACTTATGCCCACCATAAGTGGGGGAAAAGGGTTCACCAACTTATACCTAAATGCATTATCTCACATTTAAACCTTCAAAGTATTTACTTTCAAAATAAAATGTACCTTTACAGAGGTCATGCTTAAGAATTTTATAATTTATAAAGAAATTTAGAAATTTCTAAAGAAATTTAGAAATTTATAAATACCGTTAAATTTAAAAATTTATAAATAAATTTATAAATTTATAAAGAAATTTATAAATTTATAAAGAAATTTATAAATTTATAAATTAAATTAAATTTAGAAATATAAATTTATAAATTAAATAAATTTATAAATAGCTATAATATTAAATTTAAAATAATATTAAATTTATAAATATACTAAAATGAAATGTTTGAAAAATAATGGTAATATTATTTACAGTTATGGTAAATTTACATATTCACTCAAAAATAATTGAAATAGCCTATTTAAATACAAAAAAAATACATTTCTAATAGGTGAACCCTTTTACACCATACAGGTGAACCCATTTACCCCACTTGCAAAAATGTTTTTTTTAAGATCATTAAAAAAATACATGCCTTAGTTATTATATTTTTCAATTTTTCGAGCCAGATAACGATAAATTGTTGCCGAACTATAAATAAAAATCTTAGAAAAAAATTGGAATTTCCTAAAAAATCGGTATGAAAATTTAAAAAAAATTTTTTGAGTTCTAAATGTCACATATTTAAGTTAAATTTATAAATATATTCAAATTAAATGTTTGAAAAATACTGGTAATATTTTAAAATATGTATATTTTAAATAATTACCATTTTGTATCTATTCAAACATTTTTAAAACTGGTGAACCCTTTTGGCCATACTGAACCCTTTTCCCCCGGATGACGGTATATATATATATATATATATATATATATATATATATATATATATATATATATATATATATATATATATATATATATATATATATATATATATATATATATATATATATATATATATATATATATATATATATATATATATATATATATATTATATATATATATATATATATATATATATATATATATATATATATATATATATATATATATATATATATATATATATATATATATATATATAAATATAGATAAATATATATATATATATATATATATATATATATATATATATATATATATATATATATATATATATATATATATATATTTATTATTATTATTATTAAAATCTTTTATACAGAAATTTGTGAACCTGAGAAAAGTTTCCTCATTAGAAAAAATAATTGAAAATGTTTCGGAATTCAAATTCGAATCAGATGAAGATGAATTCCTTGTCAACCTTGTTATGTCAAAGTTCCCTTTGGTGCTCCTCAATAAGATGAGTGATGAGGAAATAAGGTTCGTTTACCTAATTTAAATACTTGTAATAATTTATAGTGGTATGGCGGAGGTCCTCTGGCGGCTTGTATGCCACTGTATAGATGGATTGTAGTTTTAAAATACTCATTTCTTTATTTCTATCAGCACATCAGCCAAACCACAGGGTTTCCTAAACTTTTCTTTAGGAATTGGAAAAAGTTCCAAGCAGTTCTCTTTGTTAATAGGAAATCATTTCCTAAAGTACCATTTGTTCTTTCATATGGTTTTTTGAAAGACCACAAAAGGGTTTCAAACCCATTAGGGTAGTCTCAGCCCCTTTCCTAGCGAGGCGGTGCTATGGGAAGTGAAGTAAACAAGAAAAGTGAAAAAATGTATATTTAAAATTAAATCAGTTTTTTTTTAGTGCTTAATATAAATATTTTGTCTTAAAAAAAATTTCAAATATATGATTATAGCAAATACTATATCTTAAAAAATTCAATTATTGATTTTAAAGGTAAAAAAAAAACTTTTATTGATTTTTGTTTTGTTTCTTTAAAGTTTTTTTATCCTGCCCTGCTACATTGTAAATCTCTCGTTTAATCTGACAAAAGTATATAATTTTAGTGTTGAATCTAGATTGAAAATTTTCAGTATTTTTGTTCATCGTATTTATTTGACATTTTGTTTTGAGTTTGTTTACAAAATGTATTTTATAATTTTATTTATTTTGCAGAGGTTAACACGTGATGATGGGGACCATAGCAAGAAAGGTTCTTTAAAATGTGGATCTCAGAAGTCAGGAACACCAGAGAATATGATTGGGATTGAAAGGTTGAAGAAATTTAATTGTGCTTTTTGTGGTTTAAAATTTCAATGCAAAGCTGAGTTAGATCATCACTTAATATCTCATAAAGGAAAAAAGTTTAAATGTTCTCAATGCAATTATGAAAGTAAACGGAAGTCAAGTTTGTGTTCCCACCGTTTAACACACCTCAGTACAAAATTATTGAAATGTTCTGAATGTAATTATGAAAGTAATCATAAAACGAGCATAAAAAGGCATATGCTTACGCACCAAAATACAAAATTATTTCAATGTTCTAAATGCAACTATGAAAGTAATTATAAAACGACCATGAAAAGACATGTGCTTACGCACCAAAATACAAAATTATTTAAATGTTCTGAATGCAACTTTGAATGTAATCGTAAAGGTGGCTTAAAAAGACATATGCTTTATAAGCATTCAAATATCAAATTATTTAAATGCTCTGAGTGCAGCTATGAAAGTAATATCAAAGGACACTTAAAAGCATGAAAATATCTGCAAGTTGATCCATTTTAAATTGTGCCAAAAGTATAACATCAGGACAGAAGCGGTCAACTACTGGAAACACAATCCCCCAGAAATAGAAGAAAATGAAGAGGTGCTGCTACTCTATGATTCTGTCATCCCAACGGATGTAGCAGTCACCCATAATAGACCGGACATCGTAGTTAAGGACAAAAGGCATCAAAAGTGCTATATAATAGAAGTGGGAGTCCCAAATGATAATAACGTGGTGGCATATGAAATAGAAAAGGAGGTAAAATATCAAAGACTCAAACACGAAATAAGAAGAATGTGGAACACCAATGACATCGTGGTGATTCCAATAATAGTTGGAAATCTGGGTGTAATAAAGAAGAGTCTCATAAAACATCTGGAGAAGCTCCCAGTATCTGTCAACACACTGGAAATGAGCGTAATGGTTGTAAGGAAAAGCATAGCAATCTTGCGACTTGTGTTGGGATTTGGGTAAAAAATCTTTTTGGGAATGTCCTTATGGTCAAGGTTTGACCACGGACATCTAAGATCTAAATACCTATAGATCTCCAAATCCCCTAAAGAGAAAAAAAAAAAAAAAAAAAAAATCAAATTATTAAAATTATCAAATTATTTTTTTATTTTAATAATTTGATTTTTTTTTTTTTTTTTTTTAGATATTAGATAGCTTTATGACCATATCCCAAAATTTTGCCCAAGCTCCCAACACAAGTCTGGGCCTGTGCTCATGAACTCTTCTTATTACGCGAACTCCCAACACCCAGTGGAATCACCACGATGTCATGCCACGTGCTCTTGGCTAAAATCGTTTGAAAGTCTTTGATACTCGCTTCTGTTTCATATGCCTACGTTATTATCTTGGGACTCTGCCTGGCTATATAACGCACAGCGATGTCGGTCTGTCGGGTGACTGCTATCCGTGGGACTGACAGAGGTCATTGGCGGCACCTCTTCCTTCTGGGGTTGTTCCGAGCGGTTACGCTCTGTCCTGATGTTCCCGCGCGGCTGGCAAAATGGTCAACGCAGGTGGCCCTAAATAGCGAGTTTCTTAGTATCACTGGATTATGACTGTGGTTACTTTTGTGGCAATGCTTGACTCGAAAATATTTGATGTTGAACAACGCCAACATGATCTTGCAAACCGCAGCTACGACCGCATTCAGCATTCAGGCTGTTAAATCGGTGCGTAACATGTCTTTCGTGATCGTTTATAATTACTTTCATGTGCATTTAGGTGATGAAATAATTTTTGTGTTTTAGTGCGCAACGCCTTTGTATGGATTTACCTGTTGCTTTCATGGTACATTCAGGCTGTTCAATGGTACGTGCTGGTATTAAGCGTGAACAAGCGACTCCGTTTAGTTATAATTGCGTGGCTGACTAAACTTTTTCGCTTTATGTGAGTGATGATGCTCAGCTTTGCGATGGCAAATCACAAAAGCGCAGTCATTTCTTCGGCAGCTTTCAGTCATGTATAACGGTATTCCTGACTCTGCGAAGATCCACATTTGCCTTTCTTTGCTAATGATCCCCACTCCCCATCATCGTGTTGGCTTGCTCATAAAATTATATATTTTAATAGCTAATCATCGAAACAAATACGATGATTAAATACGAAGAAAATTTCAATCTAAGTATACTGTCGAATTAAACAGAAGATAATAATAACGAGAGACAGATAACGCTTTAAAACAAAGAAAACGAATCAACAAAAAATTATTTTACCTTTAAATCAATAATTAATTTTCAAGATATGTGTTTACATCCTTATATTATTGTTTTTATCGTTTCGGCAAATATTTATAATGGCACTAAAAAAAAGTGATTTAATGAAATATCACATTTTTCAGCACTATTACGCCCACTGCCGCCTCAAATAGGCTATTGGTTTGGCTCGCGCAGCTGTTCTCAAAAACATGGGCGACTTAAATGTTTTTAAGTGATTTCCTATTATTCAAAGGAACCAATTTCTAAAGAAAAAAATTTGACCCGTGGTACGGCTGATGACAGCGATAAAAGCAAAGAAATGGTAATCATTGCGATGAGCATGCAAGCCGCCAGAGAACCTCACTGCTCTATAAAAGTATTACAAAATATTTAAATTGACCAAAACAGGCTATTCATCACTCCTCTTGTGAAAGGAAGCAAGAATTGATATAGCTCAAGGATGATGGGATTCATCTTCAAATCTGATTCGAATTTGAATTCCGAAACATTTTCAATTATTTTTTCTAATGAGGATTCTCGGGTTCACATTTCTGTATAAAGTTTTAATGTAATATTAATAAATATATGTAATAATAATAATATATAATAATATAATAATAATAATATATATGTATATAATAATAATAATAATAATAATAATAATAATATATATATATATATATATATATATATATATATATATATATATATATATATATATATATAATATATATATATATATATATAATATTTTTATAAAAATTATATATAAAAATAAAATAATTAATAATAATAATATATATAATAATAATATAATAATATTAATAATAATATATATATAATAATATAATATATATATATATATATATATAATATTTCTTAATAATAATAATATAATAATAATAATATATATACCAGGTCATCGAGGGAAAAGAGGTTAGTATGGCCAAAAGGGTTCAGCAGTTTTAAAAATGTTTGAATAGATGCAAAATGGTAATTATTTAAAATATACATATTTTAAAATATTACCAGTATTTTTCAAACATTTAATTTGAATATATTTATAAATTTAACTTTAATATGTGACATTTAGAACTCAAAAAAATTTTTTTAAATTTTCATACCGATTTTTTAGGAAATTCCAATTTTTTTCTAAGATTTTTATTTATAGTTCGGCAACAATTTATCGTTATCTGGCTCGAAAAATTGAAAAATATAATAACTAAGGCATGTATTTTTTTAATGATCTTAATATTTAGATTAGCGCTCTCTTTTAAAAAAAACATTTTTGCAAGTGGGGTAAATGGGTTCACCTGTATGGTGTAAAAGGGTTCACCTATTAGAAATGTATTTTTTTGTATTTAAATAGGCTATTTCAATTATTTTTGAGTGAATATGTAAATTTACCATAACTGTAAATAATATTACCATTATTTTTCAAACATTTCATTTTAGTATATTTATAAATTTAATATTATTTTAAATTTAATATTATAGCTATTTATAAATTTATTTAATTTATAAATTTATATTTCTAAATTTAATTTAATTTATAAATTTATAAATTTCTTTATAAATTTATAAATTTCTTTATAAATTTATAAATTTATTTATAAATTTTTAAATTTAACGGTATTTATAAATTTCTAAATTTCTTTATAAATTTCTAAATTTCTTTATAAATTATAAAATTCTTAAGCATGACCTCTGTAAAGGTACATTTTATTTTGAAAGTAAATACTTTGAAGGTTTAAATGTGAGATAATGCATTTAGGTATAAGTTGGTGAACCCTTTTCCCCCCCCCAAAAAATTTTTGTGGGCATAAGTTGTGTCCAATTACATGAAATTTCGAAAATTCTTAACCATGAATTGCGTAAAGGAACCTTTTATTTTAAAAGTCAAGAGATCAAAGGTTTAAATGTGCGGTAATGCATTTATAAGTTAATGAACCCTTTTACCCCGAGAATGTGAACCCTTTTCACCCAAAACAAAAATTTTGCACCTATTTTTGTAAAGGTCAAAATAACTATATTTGTAATGCAAGTTTCTTTTTCATATTTTAGCATAGTATTGGTATGGAAATAATGTTTTATTTTATCATTTATTTTTGTTAAAAAAATAAAAAATGGAATTTTGGCAACTTACTATTTTCTTAAAAACCTAAAAAATGAACCCTTTTCCCCCGGATGACGATATATATATATATATATATATATATATATATATATATATATATATATATATATATATATATATATATATATATATATATATATATATATATATATATATTGGGGTACAGAAGCCCAACTGGGTACAGAAGCCCAACTCCACGTCCTCGTCGTGTACCCTGGACTCGACTAACGGAGCTCTGGCTAGGGTAGGACAGGCCCAGCAAGCCGCTACCCGAAATCCCACTTGCTCAAGAACCCAATGTGATGCCTCGGAACAGGACTGATCCAAGGTTGATGAACCGGCGAGAAATTGGACTAAGAAATAAGGATTTAGCCTGCACCTTGCACAATGCTGTGGACGGCGAGCTAGGATGCCATGTACCCCTATTATCCACGGCATTTTTAGCGGCTTCCAGCACTTTGGGATGCGAGGAGAGGCCTAGGTAATTAGCGAAAGTTGAGAAATCTAAACTGATATATCGGTAATAAAAGAAAAAGACGTGTCGATCTTAGTGGCAGATATCTAGGTACGCACGAAAGCGACTACTTTTTGAAGATTGATAACAATCGATGAAGATGAGAGAAGGTAAGTGCTCTGAAGCATCGCCACGAGGAAAAATGAAGGCTTCAACTGCGGTGGATTGGAGGAACAGGAATCATGGTGGGACCTGGGCTGCTGGTGGAGACTGAAAGGAGGGAGGAAGGAGGAATCGTGGGGCACCTGAAGACGAGGAATGAGAGAACTGGTGATAATTTGCAGTGAAAAGCAGTTCATGAACATAAGCAACATGAAGAGAGTATGGACCACGTCTGATCAATCTGAGTTAGAAAGATGCGTGGAAAATCAATGATAGATTTGGTTTTGACCAATAAAGAATATATTTATGGACGTGAAAAACCTACCGAAGCTGCTATCATGGATTCGGACCACAGAATGTGAGACAGGATACTGAATGGAGAGAGAGATAAACAGTAGTTAAAGAGATATCTACTGGAAAAACTAAGGATTGGTATGGCTGAAGGAAGGGTGATGAGGACGCAAAGAAGATACAGTAAGGAAAATATGGGAGAGAAACAATAGATGAAAATGGAATAGGTAAGAAATATGATGGCGGCAAAATCACGGGAGAGCGTAGAGGAAGGAGGAAAAGACGGCATGTGAGATGATGGTGAAGGCTCCTCCATAACTGATAAATAGAGGCACATGCGAAATGGATGAAAAATGAATTGGATCAGCAGAAATAAAAAACGTGCGAAAATCATAAAAGAGAGAGTAATCATGGTATAGGGTCAGGCTGAGGCGCTGATGAAGGTCGCCAATCAATAGTTGGCTAAATGAATCGAAAGAACGCGTCCTGTGAATGGGGCCAGGGAAGAAGGAGGTGTTGCAGTGATTGGCGAGGACCCAGCAGTGGAGAACACGGGAGTGGAGGAGAAAGGATGGAGCTGACTTGCGGAGAAGAGGAGACAGTCGCAGCAAATGGAAGAAACCCCTGGTTTGGTGCTGGTATACGAAACTGGAGAAGAATGGTATGACACTGGGAGTACTGGTGGACTGTATGGGACGAAGAGAAAACACGACGAATGGAGTCAGAGCGATGATTACCTGCTGAAA
>JABUQX010086488.1:5000-7500 GCA_015478945.1 Trachelipus rathkii
TAGAATTCTCACACGCACAACGTCTACCATAGCTCTGTTCCACAAGTCACTTATCAAAATTGCAACTACTCTCCCCTTCTCATTCCTTTCCACACCAGCACACTGCACACACACATTTCACACCACACCACTCATTTTTACCGTTTCCTTTCATCTTTGTTTCAGCCACAGCGATCAAATCAAATTTGCCCTTTCTAAATACATCCATCACCTCTCTCCTCTTCTCCTATACATTTATTCCTCTGACATCCCATGTACCCATACGATTCATACATTTTCACCGAAAGATAGAATCCGTTTACGGTGATCACGACGTTCTCCGAGGCCTGTATTAGCATTCCTAGCAAGAGATAAGTGGTAGTAGTGGGCAGCCAACCCAACAACCGCCGTCCCTTAGTCGCCTTCTACGACACGCAGGACATACGATGTGGGCAATTCTTACTCCCCCACATATAGGGATACGAGTAGTAGGGATGCCTGTAAGGTGTTGTCTAGAAGATGGGTGTGTACTTTAAGTATGTGTATATGATATGTGGATAAAAGGTGGTCAGTAATATGTTGCCTGGAGGATGAGCGTGTAAAGAATATGAACGCAAAAGAGAAAGACGCACCATTAAAAATTGGAGCGTTAATCTTCAGACGCTTCGAGTATGCTTGTGCTCTCCTCCACTATATATATATATATATATATATATATATATATATATATATATATATATATATATATATATATATATATATATATATATATATATATATATATATATATATATATATATATATAATATATATATATATATATATTATAGATAATATATAGTTATTTATATATATATATGAAAAGTTAAGCCCTTGTGTTAGGTTACCTAACTCTGAAATTTCACATTTATTTTTTTTAATTTATATTACATGCGTTATTACGATATTTGCACTACTTATATATTTTAACACAAAAAATCTTCAAAGTTCACAAAAATCCAAAGCTTTCGCCTCTTTGACGCGAGGCCTCTTCAAGTGGTGAATGAACGAGAAACAGGAGCCAAACTTTTTTTGAAATGTTATTATTGATTCTGTATTCTGTTGGTTTGACTTATTTTTTTGTAGAAATATGTCTCTTTCATTAGGTTGATTTGTATTGGGTCCAGGTTCACTTCTCCCTTTTGTATATTGAAATTTTCCCAATTTATGATGCAAAATGATTCTATTTGTTTTCTTAAATTGGTATCCGAGGTGTGTGAAAATTTGGTAATGGTTGTTTTATATTTATAGAGTGGTTGTAGTTCGTTCTGATGTGTACAAGAGCTGAGTTTAAATTATCCTTTCTTAAGTCATATCTATGCTGGTATGTACGTCTATTGAGGTCGTTGGTTTCGCCATAGTACACGGAGTTGCAACCATTGCATGGCACCTGGTAAACGCATTCAATGGTGTCTTGGTTTTTAATCTTAGGGGGATGAGAACTTTTTTTAAGGGAAAGATATTCGATTGGGTGAAAAGGATATTTTTCGGAATTATGAGTTTTACAGATGTTTTAAGAGGTTGGGGGATAGGTAGGTAGGATCCCCCAACCTCTTAAAACGTCTGTAAAACGCAAAATTCCGAAAAATATCATGGTGTGGAAAGGAATGAGAAGGAGATAGAAGGATTTGCAATTCTGATGAATGGCTGGTGGTAGAGAGCTGTGGTAGATTTTGTGTGTGTGAGTATTATAATTCTAAAGGTTAAATTTAAGTTTGAAAAGATCAAAATTTGTGTGGTTGCGACATATGGTCCATCTGAGGGTAATGTTGAAGAGAGTGCGATTTTCTGGGATAATCTGAATGATGTTTTGGATGGAGTGAGTTGGAGATTCAGTTCATTTGCTACATATATGCCCACCCATAGTTTCTTTTTTTTTACAGTTGTCACCACCACTCACGGGCAGAGCCCAATTCAAGGAGGGGGTGTAGTACGCTCAAAAGTTCACCCTCTAGCGCAAATTACGCATATGGGAACAGACGCAGGCTTTAAAGTGAGGAGATTAAATTCAGCACGAAATACAGAAGATGGAAGAGAACCCCACAGAACAGAGGTAGTGGAAAAGAAGGAAGCACCACAGCGAACTAGCCTGGAGTTACCAATGTCAACACAAAACTCGTGCGCAGATACAACACCCCTTGTGCTACGAGGGCGTTCGTAAAGTGTGGACGCGGAGGATATTCCCTCGAACCTGCCGCGGCGGTATCTATAGGATAGAGATAAAGTACCAACATCGCGCCGCAAAGTGAAGTGAACTGGAAAGTACAGAAACCTTTATAAGCCTTTTGGCCTTTGACTCGACCCTGTCCAAAAGCCGTGTGAAACCAGGAACCCCCCTCCCAGATATGAGAGCAGTACTCCATACATGGGCGGATGAGACCCTTGTATAGCTGGACCAACTGAGAAGAGGAAAAAAAATTTCGCAGTTTAAACAGAACTTCCAGTTTCTTTGAGGCCGCCCTAGCAACTGTTGTGATGTGAG
>JABUQX010086488.1:12500-18423 GCA_015478945.1 Trachelipus rathkii
GCTTGGAGCAAAAATAAAACCCTTTTTAGGATTAGGGAAAATGGGCTCAGCCCGGAGGAAATTAAAACCCTTTTTTAAGATTAGGAAAAAATAGGGCTCAGGCCCGGAGCAAAAATCAAACCTATTTTAAATTAAGGAAAAATGGGGTTCAGCCCGGAGCAACAATCCAAACCTTTTTTAAGAATTAAGGATAATGGGGGCCTGCCCCGGAGCAAAAATCAAACCCTTTTGTTAAGATTTAAGGAAAATGGGGCTCAGATGGAGCAAAAAGTCAAACCCCTTTTTAAAGATTTAGAAAATGGGGCGCAGCCCGAAGCAAAAAATCAAACCCCTTTTTAAAGATTAAGGAAAAATTGGGGCTCAGCCCGGTTAAAAAATCAAACCCTTCTTTAAGATTAAGGAAATGGGGCTCAGCCCAGAGGATAAATCAAAACCGTTTTAAAGGTTAAGGAAAAATGGGCCACAGCCGTAATTTTTACATAGAAACCCTTTTTTTTTTAAAGAATTTAGGAAAATAGGGGCTCAGCCCGGAGCAAGAATCAAACCCTTTTTAAGATTAAGGAAATGGGGCTTCAGCCCGGAGCAAAATCAAAACCCTTTTTAGTTAGAAGGAAATGGTGTTTGCCCAGGACAATCAAGACCCTTTTTATAGAATTAAGGAAAATGGGGCTCAGCTTGAGCAAAATAAAACCCTTTTTAAGATTAGGGGAAAATGGGGCTCCCCGGAGGAAAATTAAAACTCTTTTTAAGCTTTAGGAAAAATAGGGCTTCAGCCGCGGAGCAAAAATCAAACCTTATTAAGATTAAGGAAAATGGGGCTCAGCCCGGAGCAACAATCAAACCCTTTTTTTAAGATAAGGAAAATGGGGCGCTCAGGGCCCGAGCAAAATCAAACCCTTATTAAGATTTAAGGAAAATGGGGCCAGCACGGATCAAATCAAAACCCTTTAAGAATTGGAAAATGGGGCCAGCCCGAGGAAAAATAAAACACTTTTAAGCTTTTAAGGAAAAATGTGGGTTCAACCCGGAGCAAAACATCATACCCTTTTTAAGATTAAGGAAAAATGGGGCTTAGCCCGGAGCAAAAAATCAAACCTTTTAGAAGATTAAGGAAAATAGGGCTCAGCCCCGGAGCAAAAATCAACCCTTTTTAAGATTTAAGGAAAAATGGGGCTCATTCCGGAGGAAAAAATACAACCCTTTTTAAGATTAAGACAAAAATGGGGGCTGCACGCCGGAGCAAAATCAAACCGGTTTTTTAAGATTAAGGAAGATGGGGCTCAGCGCCGGAGCAAAATCAACGTTTTTAAAGATTAAGGAAAAATGGGCTCAGCCGGGGAAATAAATAAAACTCTTTTAAGCTTTTAAGGAATAATGTGGTTCAGCCCGGAGCAAAATCAAACCCTTTTTAAAGCTAAGGAAAACGGGGCTCACGCCCAGAGCAAAGAAGTTAACCCTATTTAAATTAAGGAAAAATTGGGGCTCAGCCCGGAGCAAAATTAAACCCTTTTTAAGAATTAGGAAAAAGGGGGCTCAGCCCGGAGCAACAATAATCCAAACCCTTTTTAAGATTTAAGGAAAAATGGGGTGCTGCAGCCCGGAGCAAAAATGCAAACCCTTTTAAAATTAAGGAAAAAAGAGGCTCAGCCCGGAGCAAATCAAACCCTTTTTAAGATTTTAAGGAAAAATGGGGCTCATTCCGGAGCAAAAAATAAAACCCATTTTTAAAATATAAAGGAAAAGGGGGGCTCAGCCCGGAGCAAAAATCACCCGATTTTAAGATTAAGGAAAAATGGGGGCTCAGCCCGGAGCAAAATCAAACCGTTTTTAGATTTAGGAAAAATGGGGCTCAGCCCGGAAAAGAGATTAAAGAAAATATGGATCAGCCCGGAGCAAAAACAAACCCTTTTTAAGATAAGGAAAAAATGGGGGCTCAACCCGGAGGAACAATCAAACCTTTTTAAAGATTTAGGAAAAATGGGGCTCAGCCCGGACAAATCAACCCATTTTTAAGATTCAAGGGAAAATGGGGCTAGCCCGCGAGCAAAAATCAAACCCCTTTTTAAGCTTTAGGAAAAGTGGGCCTCAGCCCGGAGCAAAAATCAAACCGTTTTTAAGATAAGGAAAAATGGGGCTCAGCCCGAAGAAAAAAATCAAACCGTTTTTTAAGATTTAAGGATAAAATGGGTGCTCAAGCCCCGAGGAGAATAATAAAATCGTTTTTAAAAGATTAAGGAAAATTGGGCTCAGCCGGAGCAAAAATCAAATCCATTTTAAGATTAAGGAAATGGGCTCAGCCCGGAGCAAATCAAAACCCTTTTTAAGATTAGGAAAATGGGGCTCAACCCGGAGGAAAAATCAAATCGTTTTTAAGATTAGGAAAAATGGGGCTCAGCCCGTAGGAAAAATCAAACCCTTTTTAAGATTAAGGAAAAATGGGGCTCAGCCCGGAGCAAAAATCAAACCCTTTTAAGATTTAGGAAAAAATGGGGCTCAGCCGGAGAAAAAATAACCCCTTTTAAAATTAGGGGAAATGGGGCTCAGCCAGAGGAAAATAAACCTTTAAGGTTAAGGTGAAAAATGGGCGCACTAGCACCGGAGGAAAAAATAAACCCTTTTTAAAATTATTTAGGAAAAATGGGGCTCTGCCCGGCAAAAATCAAAACTTTTTAAGATTAAGAAAAATGGGGCTCTGCCCGGAGCAAAAATCAAACGCTTTTTTAAGATTAGGAAAATGGGGCTTCAGACCGGAGCAAAAATCA
The DNA here is from genome assembly GCA_015478945.1 of Trachelipus rathkii. Classification (NCBI taxonomy): domain Eukaryota; kingdom Metazoa; phylum Arthropoda; class Malacostraca; order Isopoda; family Trachelipodidae; genus Trachelipus; species Trachelipus rathkii. Next base: position 15,263 of record JABUQX010086488.1, read on the forward strand.
ACCCTTTTTTAAGTTAAGGAATAATGGGAGCTCAGTCCCGGAGCAATCAACCCTTTTTAAGGTTTAGAAAATGGGTGCTTGCAGATTGGTGCAAAAATCAAACCCTTTATAAGATTAGGGAAAAAATGGGGCTACAGCCCGGAGCAAAAATCAAACACTTTTAAGACTTAAGGAAAATGGGGCTCAGCCGGAGAAAAATCAAAACCTTTTTAAGATTAAGGAAAATGGGGCTCAGCCCGGAGGAAAAATAACTTTTTTAAGGTTAAGGAAAAATGGGGCTCAGCCCGGAGGAAAAATAAAACCTTTTTAAGATATATTGAGGAAAAATGGGGCTCTGCCCGGAGCAAAAATCAAACCCTTTTTTAAGATTAAGGAAAATGGGGCTACAGCCCGGAGTAAAAATCAAAACCCCTTTTTTAGCTTAAGGAAAAATGGTGCTTAGCCTCGGGCAAAATCAAACCCTTTTTAAGATTAAGAGAAAATTAGGGCTCAGCCCGGAGCAAAATCAAACCCTTTAAAGATTGGGAAAATGGGGCTCAGCCCGGAGAAAAAATCAACCGCCTTTTTAAAAATTAAGGAAAAATGGGGCTTACAGCCCGGAAAAAAATCAAACCCTTTTTAAGTTAAGGAAAAATGGGGCTCAGCGTGGAGCAAAAATCAAACCCATTTTTAACATTAAGGAAAATGGGGCTCAAGCCCGGAGCAAAAAACCAACCTTTTTAATAATTAAGGAAAATGAGGCCCTCAGCGGAGCAAAATCAAACCCTGTTTTAAGTTAAAGGGAATAGGCTCAGACTGCGGAGCAAAATCAAACCCTTTTTAAGATTTAAGGAAAATGGGGCTCAGCCCGGAGCAAAAATCAACCTTTTTAAGATTTAGGAAAAATAGGGCTCAGCCCGGAGCAAAAATCAAACCCTTTTTATAGATTTAGGAAAAATGGGGCTCAGCCGCGGAGCAAAAATCAAAACCCTTTTTAAGATTAAGGAAAAGGTCAGCCCGGAGGAAAAATAAAATCGTTTTAAAGATTAAGGAAAAATGGATCAGCCCGGAGCAAAAATCAGCAGTTTTAAAAGATTTAGGAAAAATGGGGCTCAGCCCGAGCAAAAATCAAACTCCTTTTTAAGATTTAGGAAAAATGGGGCTCAGCTTGGAGCAAAAATAAACCCTTTTTAACATTGGGAAAAAGGGGTGTCAATTTGGAAGGAAAAAATAAAAACTTTTTTAGCTTTAACAATGGTGCTCAGCCGGAGCAAAAATCAAACCCTTATTAAGATAAGGAAAAAATGGGGTCAGCCCGGAGCGAACAATCAAGACCCTTTTGTTAAGGATTAGAGGGAATAATGGGGCTCAGCTCGACAAAATCAAACCCCTTTTTAAGATTTTAGGAAAAATGGGGCTGCCTGGAGCAAAAAATAAACCCTTTTTTGAAGATTTAGGAAAAATGGGGCCAGCCCGGAGCAAATATCAAAACTTTTAAGATTAAGCAGAAAATGGGGCTCAGCCCATAACAAAAATCAAACCCTTTTTACGAATAAGGAAAAATGGGGCTTAGCCCAGGAGGAAAAATAAAACCCTTGTTTAAGGTTAAGGAAAAATTGGGCCACAGCCCGGAGAAAAAATAAAACGCTTTTTAAGATTAGGAAAATGGGGCTCCGGCCCGGAACAAAAATCAAACCCTTTTTTAAGATTAGGAAAATGGGGCTCAGCCCGCGACTAAAAATCAAACGCCTTTTTAAGCTTAAGGAAAATGGTGCTTTGCCGGAGGGAAAATCAAAAACCCTGTTTTAAGATTAAGGAAAAATGGGGCTCAGCCGGGCAAAAATCAAAACCCTTTTTAGATAAGTGAAAAATGGGGCTTTCAGTCCTCGGAGAAAAATCAACCTATTTTAAAATTAAGGAAAAATGGGGCTCAGCCCGGGCAAAAATCAAACCCTTTTTTAAATGATGATTTAGGAAAAATGGGGCTCTAGCACGGAGCAAAAAATCAACCTATTGTTAAAGATTTAAGTGAAAAAATGGGGCCAGCCCGGAGGAAAAATAAAACTCTTTTTTAAAGCTTTAGGGAAAAAGTGGTTCAGCCCGGATGCAAAAATCAAACCTGCATGTTTAATGATTAAAGAAAAATGGGGCTCAGGCCGGAGCAAAGAAATCAAACCCTTTTAAAGATTGAGGAAAAAAACAGGGCTCAGCCCGGAGCAAAATCAAACCCTTTTTTAAGATTTAGGAAAAATGGGGCTCATCCCGGAAGCAAAAAATAAACCCTTTTAAAGATTAGACAAAATGGGGCTCAGCCGCGGAGCAAAAATCAAAGAACCCTTTTTAATGATTAGGAAAGAATGGCTCAGACCCGGAGCAAAAATCAACCGTTTTTAAGATTAAGGGAAAATGGGGCTCAGCCCGGAGCAAAAGATCCACCGTTTTAAAGATTAATGGGAAAAATATGGCTGCAGCCCGGAGGAAAGAATCAACCGGTTTTAAGATAAAAGGAAAATGGGGCTCCCCGGGAGGCAACATATCAAACATTTTTAAGATTTAGGTAAAAATGGGGCTTCAGCCCGGAGCAAAAAATCAAACCCTTTTTAAGATTATAAGGAAAAATGGGGCTCAAGCCGAGCAAAAATCAAACCCTTTTTAAAGATTAGGAAAAATGGGGCTCAGACGGAGCAAAATCAAACCGTTTTTAAGATTAAGAAAAAATGGGGCTCAACCCGGAGAAAAATCAAACCGAGGCCTCCCAAAATTTATGAACGTCGATCCTGATCCCGGACGAAGCAAAAATCAAACGCCTTTTCCACCTCCCGGGCAAATCAGGCTTCAAGCCCGGGCATTATCGAACTCCTATAGAAGATTAATTGGGAAAATGGGGCTCGCCCTGGATGCAAATAATCAACCCTTTGTTAAGATTAACTGAAAATGGGTGGCTCAGGCCCGGAGGTGAAAAATTCAAGTCCCTTTTTTTAAGCTTAAGTGAAAAGGGGCTCAGCCCGGAGCAAAATTTAAACCCTTTTGTAATTAGGATAAAATGGGCTCAACCGTGAGCAAAAATAAACCTTGCCTTTTTAAAAAGCATTAAGGATAAATAGGGCTCATCCCGGAGAAATCGGAGACTCCTTTTTAATATTTATGGAAAAATGGGGCTCAGGCCCAGAGCAATAAATCAT
>JABUQX010086489.1:0-17059 GCA_015478945.1 Trachelipus rathkii
CTATTTCATCTACTATTGCCTTATTTCTACTCAATCTTTAATTTGATAAATAACTAAGAAAAAAATCTATATACAGGCGGAGATAAGATAATAATTAAAATATAAAATTGAAAATTGTTATGTAAAAGAGAATTTGACAGATGGTCCAAGTCACTCCCCTCAATGGTGGTACCGGAAATTCACCGCTCACGGTCAGGCTGAACTCGGCGTTATTAAAACTTTAATAAATTTTGATTATTAGAAATTACATTATTATTTTTTGTGTCTTATTTACATTATAAAAGTGGTTTACAAAAAAAAAATTTCCAAGAAGTGCATTAGGGGAGAGTCGGGAGACCAAGTTAAACCTAAAGTGGTCCAAGTCACACCGCCGAGCGCTATCTATATATATTATATATATATTAGTATAATATTATTATATTATATATTATATAATATATATTATTAATATATATTAATATCGAATATCAAAGGTCAGACGGAAAGGTTCAGTTTTAGCCTCCTAAATTAGGCGAAGAGTCCCTCAGAAAAGTGGGAAACTGGACAGCATGATAATATTGTTAATATTTTTTTAAATTAAAATTTCTCAATTAGAGCAAGGTTTGTTTTAAGTAGCAATAAATTATATTTTAACCCACTTTATAAACAATTTAAGTAAATAAGCTTACACTATGTCAAAAAAATTCCAGTTGGAAAATAAATTTCTAAGAAACCTGGTGAATCTCGTAATAAGAATTCAAGAATTTTGACTTAGATGCGATATTGGGAGTCTATTTTTTACATTTCGTGTGTAAAAAATTTTGAAAATATTATTCTTTTTTTAAGTGTAAGTTTTTTAAATTTCGGGGGAAAACCGTCAATTTAAACTTGTATAAAAATGTCCATTTTTTTTTAGTTTGCAATATTATTTATTTTAGTTGTTATGTATGGTAGACTATAAGACATTTGTTTAATGTTTTTCTATACATATCTTTCTTCTATCTATGTCGTAATGATTCAAAAAGTTCTTAACGATAGTTTTTCTCATTATTTCCGGAACTAGACCTCGCACACTGTCTATTCGATTAAAATGTGCAATATTATTATTATTGATTAAAAATTATTAAAAATTGATTGTCATAATTTAGATTAAATGTAAATTTTTTTTTTCCGTCATAAAAGTTCACGTGAATGTGCGTACATAGGCCTACTCGTAATATAAAGGGCCTATTTTGTTAAAAAAGTTGATATACAATTATTATTTATTAGAATTATTAAAAATTATTGTCATAATTCTTTTTTTTCAATGCTTATTTAAGCTAAAAAATGAAATAAATTTCCAATAAATTTTTTAAAAATCAACGTTTGCAAAATGTTAATAATATAACTTAGACTTGTGTTTTTCTATCCAATTTAATTCTGATAACATTATTAAATCTATTTAACATTCAAATTCATAATTATAATGTTAAAAGTTAGCACAGAACCAATATAATTTTGGTTTAATATAAATTCTCTACGCCGAACTGACCGTTTTCCTCGATATATTTTTTGTAAATTGGTATTTTTTCAAAAAAAATTTTAAAGAATTTAATTTCAAAGATTTTTTAATTATTTTCATGTATTCTAAAAACTTTTCAACACAGTATATTGAGAAAAGTTTTTACACTTAAAATTTTGATTTTTCCATGATTCACTAGACAAAAAACAAAGAAACTTTATGGACTGATTTTCCTCCTGCCTATTTACGGTATATTGTAGTAATATCTATAGTATATAAGTAGTATTATATATATATATTATACTATATATATTATATATATATATTTTTTTTTTAGTCACATTCAAAACAGAGTTTTACCAGTAAATTTTATTGTAATAGAGGATAGCCTCTAAAGTTTCAGGGTCAGATTTTATTGAGTGTCCACATTTCCCTTTTGATGGGCTCTTTTCAACCAAATTAATGAGTTTCACACTATTCCAGCAGATTCCCTTTTGCTTTTTAATACCTCTCATTCCAATATACCACCGCACTCAAGACAAAGCCTCATAAAACACAAGTAAATCATAACTCATCTTTACCACTTTATTCGCAAGAAACATGCTTTATGAATAATATTAATGATAGATACTGACATCATATAAGCTAATCCTTATAGAAATGTTACTTCCTTACGATAACGCTTTTCTAAACCACTTTATCGGTAATAAGCACTTTCCCTACTAAAGTCTCCTCCTCCTAGATTCATCTGTATTCCTAGTTCCGAATTGTTATCTTCACACTACCTCTTCATAGGTAGTGTTTTAAGTTCTGTTGATAAGGACATGTTTTTTTGGATACTTATGAATCTGTCTGCAGCAACTCACACATTGCAACAGTCCTTTTTTAAATGAACAGCAAACCCCCTTTTCACTCTTGAAACTCCCTTTTGAAACTTCGCATGTTAATTTAGCATCTTCTTCACAATAACCCCTACACAATTAGGAAGCTTACAAGGGAATAGATTCAGGAGTCATTTAAGAATGAAAGGATGAAATGCGCAACTTAACGGATCATAACCAATGAATAGAGGAGTTATTGAAATCTTCTCATGGAAGTAATAAAGCGCATCATAGTTTTAGAGGCTGACGAGTCCCAATCTGTCCGCACCAAAGCGTGATCTAACCAACCTCAATACAGGTTACCTTATAGTATCTGACCAAATTGAAGAATGGAGTCGAATCTTCTCATGAAGAAAAGATACATCCAACCCTCTCAAGCCCACATTCTGCATACCCTGTTATGATCCCAAAGAAAAATTAGAAGAGGCCCAGGATTGTGGCCGACTACCTCTTGTTTAAATTTCATTCGGTTCTGAATAGATTTTCCCATACCTTGTATTTCAGACATACTCAGTTTCTCTAAGTAACAGTTGCAATCTATAGTTCCTGGATTTAAAGGAACGGTTATAATGCTTATTGAGATGAAGAGGACACGCCACTGCTGCTCAGCTTTAGAATGACAGGACAGTATTGTCCAATCACTCTAAATTTGGTTTGTCCAATCCCAGCGATATTCGCAGATGCAACAGTGGGAGCTTGTTCTCCTCACTGTTTAGGGCGTGCCTGCACGAGTTTCTCAAGACGTTTCTATAATTGGGCAATTCTTTTAGAAATCATTTAATAAATATAAGGAAAGTTTTTGATCAATTTAGGAAAAGCAGGTTAAACAAGGAAACTTTCAAAGTGAAAGTTTTTTAGGGCGCAGTTTTTGCTTCTCCTGGGATTTAAGATCTCCAACAAGGCATATCTTCCTACCCTATTAGGCTTAAAGACTCTACGCTGTTCAAGCCACTGAAAACGTGCGGAAAACTTGGTCAATTCTAGGGTTTCCTAAATTGTTTTTAGGCATTTATTAGCAATTACTCAGAAAACTATTAGTGGCCGATCACGACAGCTTATTAACATTAAAATACTCCATTTGTCTGGTGGTCCTGACAACAGAAAGCTTTCTTACTCTTAAGATAAGCTTTTGATGCAACCAACAATTAGTATCTAACTATAAATGAGCCTTTCTTATCAACACTGATGCATCCAATATCGCTCTCGGGAGCTGTTTTATTTCAACTGGATGAGAACAACAAGAAGAAGACCCTTTGTCTTTTATTCTTGTTCACTTTTCAAAGCGGAAACTAATTGATGCCCACATAAGAGCAGAGGCTCTGCATAGTTTTCTTTCGCGTTGCGCAAAATTTCGCTACAACCCGATTTTTTGGATATGAGGTGACATAATCACAGACAATCAACCCCTGATTCATCTCATCAGACATAGGCAAGCCTATCGGGCCGTCTGGAAAGATGAACCTCTTCATTTAGCAATTTTTAGACCCTACCAATTATATAAAGAGGAAAACTGATATAATTCCTGAATTATCTTAGCAGGATCCACCCCTCACTCATAGCTTTCACTTAAAATACGGTTTGCCCACCACACACTCTCATCAACAAAGGAAATTTTGTAAAAGAGCAAAAGGCATGCAACAGATTAAAAGATCTTTATGATTTTGCAGAACCTTTTCTATTGCACAACAAACCTCTAAACATCAGCAGGATACTTCCGCTGATACCTTCGCTCATGTTCTTGATTGACGACTATTCTTCAATATGGCTCTCAAAGTGGAAACTTTCTTATTCAAGTTCCAGATTCAAAGATTCACTCCATCATCAAATTTAATCATGATTCACTACCTTCCAGACATTGTGGAGTTGAAAGAAGTCCACCGCATCAGGGAAAAATATATATTCCCGAAACTATATACGCTGGTGAAAGAACATTGCAATTCCTACCTCTCATGTCAGAGAGTGAAGGGAAATACACCTAAGAATGCTGGAATCAAGACATATCCTTTGCCGTACGAACCTCTTTGTAAAATTCATCTAGACGTGCTAGGACCATTACCAACCTGCAAAGAAACAAAAGCCAAATACATCTTGGTGCTGAAGGACAGCCTCACAAGATATGTGGAGCTGGTACCTCTACTTCAACATACAGCAAAAGATGTGGCTCAGGCGATTTTGGAAAGTGTCATATGTCGGCACAGCACACCAGAAGTACTGTTGACTGATCGAGCGCCAGAGTTTACTCCTCAATTTTTCAAGGAGATTTGCAACCAGTGGGGTATTAAAGCCGTAAATATTTTCATCCGCCGACCGGAAGCAAACAGCCTGGCTGAAAGAAAAATGTTGAAGATTGCAAACCATCTGAGGCATTACGTGAATTCTAGTCACGGCAATTGGAGCAAGTTGATACCTTTTACTCAGATTGCTATTAACTCCACTTTCAATTCTTCTATCGGTTGTACTCCTCATTTCCTTTTATAATCTTATAACAAAAGACTTCCATGTTATCTCCACAATTATATCTCTCTTTTTACTAAAGGCTCCGAGCCACAAAAACCTATTAACGATTACATCAAAGATTTAGCTGAAAGAGTCAATCTCATTAGAGACCAAGCTCGCCAACACCTTCAGCAGGAAACAAAAAAACAAATGGATAGGCAACACAAAAAAGCTAATTCCACTCCTATACAAATAGGTGATTGTTTTTATATTAGATGTAAAGAAATCTAAACAGTCACCAAAACGTTTTTCGAAATGGACGGGTCCATTTCAGGTGAAAAAGTTGGTACACTTCAATAAGTTGCTTTTACAATGTTTAAAAACATCCAAAACATTTATCGTCCACAGGGACAATATTAAAATCTCAAAACTTAAGGGAGATAAAGTACCCATTTCTACCTCTCAACCCAACGGCGACCTTATACCATCTAAAAAGCCATTTCCTAAAATCATCCAGCACATACAGGCACCTCCAAATCCATCCCCACCTATCTCCAACACTCTTTATTTCCAAAGACACCCTCCACCTTCCTTAGAAACATCTCAACAACCCCCTACACCTCCTCCCTCTCAGGCTCATTCACCTCCTACCTCCCATCCAACTCCTCCCTCTCATGCTCATTCACCTCCTTCCTCCCACGCTCATTTACCACCTTCAAATCCCAATTTCCTTTTCTCTCCTTCCCCTCCTAAAAGAATCACTTTCAAAGGCTTTCCCACCACACTACCTCCAAAACTATCTTTTGACGATCTTCAATCACCAACTCAGCCTTCAGCATCCGGAATTCAAACTCCCTCATTACCTGAGTTACCCCCTAGACCTCATTTCAAAACAGCTCATCCTATCCCAATTTCTCATCCACCTATACCACCCCCACCCCCCATCCCTCAAGGACCTTTACAACCTCCATCAGCACTCCAAATCCCTTTGACTCAAGACAAGCTTCCTATCACAACACCTAGAAATTTATCCCCTCCATCTCCTCCAGATAATAGATCAAGAGATCATACTTATGTCCCAAACTTCCAGCTGAGGCAAACCAACATCCCTCATCCAATGGAGTTAACAGACAACAGGGTACAATAATGAGAGGAAACAATATATGCTTCCTCCAAAACAAAACATACCTCAAGGTTTCCCACCCCCCAGACCTCCCAAACCTTAAGTAATATTAAAATTTTCTTTTATAGTATAAATACAAAGACATATTACAAATGCCCATTTCAAACATATAAAATAAGAAACTGTAAATACATTTTCATTAAGCAATAACAAAAAGAAAATATATTTTTTTTACAACGGTTTAACATCAAAGACAATTAATTTCAATTTTATCATTGTACAAAGCCATTTCTCATAGAACTTTTTATATTCCTTCACAGACAGCATCCTGATAAATTGGATCTTCTTCCATATTTTGTTAATAACCACCTTCTCTATGAAAATAGAAAATACAGAGTCAGAATATGAAATACATCAAGGCTTGGTCATAAAACAATTAGGAAAATCCAGATTTATAACAAGTTACCTTAATATTAATACAGACTTGAGATGCACTAAAGAAATTTATGACAGTGTAAAAGAGACAGTAAGACAAAATGTTTATTTAATAACCAATTATATACCTTATTTGCAACAAAGATTTAACAGTAGATTTGACACAACTCGCTTTCACCAGAATTAAAATACATACATTCCCTATTGCTTGAGAATCAGAAACAATTTAAGAATATTTTTCAAGACCCTTGGTTATTATCTCATTTAAAAGTTCAGCCTTCAGCAAACCCCAAAAGAGTAAAAAGAGGTCTGATGAATATAGGCGGAACAGCTTTACAATATTTATTCGGAACAGCCACCATGACCGACATAGAGAAACTTAACACCAAAATAAACCTCCTACAGGATACAAGAATTCATATTTATAAGCTAAAAGAACAGGTACATCAAAACACTAACACCTTAGCAGATATAAAGAAAAATTTAACAGTTTTAATAAAATATATAAACTCATCAATCTCCTCTATAAAATTACACTAAGAAATATCAAAGTTAAATACGTACTTATAAACTTGGAAAAAGTAATCTCAGATAACATACATAATCTCATTATAACTACAAAATATTTGGACTACAGCCAAACAGCAAAACACCCCTTTAAATTTATACTCTTATGGTATCATACTTGAGCTTATTAGAAACAATAGTCTAATTTTACAACATCAGCCAATAATATCTCTTACACATGAAACCTTCTACAAGTTTTTATCCTTATCTGGGCCATACATACACAAAGACAATCCCTACCTCCTTTCTATTATCATCCCCTTTTCCGAAGAGACTCCTTTCAAAATCTATAACATAATTCCATTTCCCACTCCACTTAATACCACCTATCCAAGACTCATACTATATAGCACATATCCCTACTATTTTCTAAACCACAAGACTCTCAAATACACTTATAGCAAAAGCCTGTCAGAAGAACTTTGCAAACACTCTGATTCCAATTATATCTGTTTTCCTTCTAACCCTACTCAATCTATCGATTATAAAAACTGCATTTTGTCAGCAATACTAGGAACCAACCACACCAATCATTGTAATTACATTCCCTATTCTTACAAATCACCATATACTCTTAAGGTTGGAAATCAAACCTTACTTTCCTTTCCTTCCCAAATTGTAGCTTCAATCTCATGTCCCAGAAACCAACCCAGATTAATCACCAGTAGTATTTTCTTCCTTCCTCAGGGTTGCACTCTAGTATCAGACAAATACATTTTTAGATATCCTTCTCACTCTTCTGCCCACACTAGTTGGATCACAAAAGACTCACAACTCCCTGAATATCCAAACTCCCATCATAATTTTATCCCTAATATAACTTCTTTATTAATTGTTCTTTTTAGGACCGAGAACGCCGTACTCAATTTGTGCTCTTCATAAACTATAATAACTAATGTTGTTATAAGATAATTAAATTTTATTCTCTTCTTTCGCCGGTTATGCATAGCCGAGTCGAACTTTGCCCTGAAGCTACAGAATTTTTAGAAACTTAAACAATGTCATACCACAACACAGCGAATTTAGTGAACCAATTATATCACATTTATTTTATTGAACTTTCATCTTTCCTCATTACAATATCATACATCATCATCATGCATCTGGTCTATGCTGGTACTCGAGGATGGTAAGAATTAGTTAAGTCATCCAGAGCAAATACAATTCACCACTTATCACGGATGAGCTTTTCAGTTCTCACTGTGAAGTCTCTCATTCGTCTGTAAAGGAGCAATTTTAGTATTATATTAACTATTCTTCAGATCTATTTCATAATACACAAAATCCATCATCTGCTCTATATAATTAACTTTCCGTTTGAATGGAATTTCTTTATGCATTTTTTTTTTTCGTTGATCTTTCGCTTTATTTCTTGGTGTCACGTTCCATGCTTTCTTAGAAGTGCCTTTTAAATGGTTCCTTCTGAATTACATCATACTACACCTCAGACATTAAGATAAATTTCGTTTTTTTTTTTTTTTAAATTCACCTTTTCTTTTAAGGGTTAACACTCTTCAATGACGCAGGCCGAACCTGGCCTAAGCGCATATGGGTTGTCCCGGGGTTCTTAATCATCTCAAGAAACCATTCTCAATATTCTGGCCTCTCCGATATAGATGGAGCTCAATTTCCATCGTGTAACTTCTCACGGTTAGTCTTTCAATTATTGTTCTTATAGCTTTTTAAATCACTTCCCATACTTCCAATTACCAAAGGAATAACCTCTGCTTTACTAAAAACAACATTATTCCTTTAAAATGAATATTTCAGTCTTTCGTACTAATCCTTTCCCTTTCATAATGCTGATACTCGGCCGTCCATTGTATACTATCTCTATAAATTCGTATCCTTTCTTTCTCTTTATCTTACTTATAAACATTCTTGGACTGAAATGACGTTTTAAGTTAGCTTTGCGATTACATTCATAGCTGCATGAACCTCAGACATTAATTAACGTCGAATGCTGTGAGGTAAGCAGATACGTTCTTTTAGATCATTTTTTTCCGATTTACAATCATACGGCACTCAAACATTTAAATAAATTCGAATGCTGTGAGTTAGCAGATGAATTATTAAGTTACCTTTGTGATTAGCCATACATACCTACACTTCAGAACATTTAAATAATTTCAAATTGCTGTGAGTTAGCATAATGATTTAAGCTACCTTTTGTGATTTACATTCATAGTGCACTCAGAAACACTTAAAATATTTCGAACTTGCTGATGAGTTAAGCTAGATGAATTTTTTAAGCTATGCCCTGCGATTACATTTAGTGCACTCATAACAATTTAAAATAATTTCGAATGGCTGGATACAGAATGACGTCTTTTAAGTGTCATTTTTTTCCGATCACATTCAATAGCGGCACTCAGAACTTTAAATAATTCTGAATTGCTAGTGATAGGCAGATCTGACATTTTTGAAGCTACTTTGTGAAACAATACTAGCTAAACACTCAAACATTAAATAAATTTGCGAATTGAGGTGAGGTTATGCAGATGTAATTTTAAGCTACTTTGTGATTACATTCATAGCTAACTCAGAACATTTAAATAATTTCCGATCTCCAGTAGTCTAAATATATTTTGTACACTACTTTGTGATTACATTCATCAGCTACACCAAACATTTAAATAATTTCGATGCTGTGATAGCAGATGAAATATTTTAAGCTACTTTTGGGATTACATTCAAGCTGCACTCAGCTGCATTTAAATAATTCGAATTGTGTATAGCATATGAGATTTTAAGTATCTTTTTAATCGATTACATTCGTGACATACACTGGCAAACATTATAAATAATTTCGAATTGCTATGAGTTAAGGTAGATGAATTTTAAGCTAACTTTGTGGTTACGATTATATGAACACTCGAACATTATAATAAATTTCGAATTTGCTTGTGAGTTAGCAATGATTTAAGCTATACCTTTGTGATTACATTCATAACTGCAACTCAGAAACATAAATAATTCGACTATGCTGTGAAGTTAGCAGATGGAGTTTTTAAGTTTATCCTTTTGTGCGAATAAATTTCAGTACTGCATGGCAGCACTTAAACTACTTTCTTAGCGTCTTTAAATGGCTCGCATCCCATCTTTGTTTTTTAAAGTAAAATTACAATATCGGCAAGAAGGTAATTTCCTGACAATTCTCTTTCAATGACTCTGAATAAGAAAGTTGCTTGACGTTAAGGTTTGATTCCAAACTTTTCAACTTGTAACCTATTTCACCTTGATCAGCGACACCAATCAGGGCCTGTTAGAAAAACAGAATGAAAATTTTAAAAATGAATACCAGAAGACATTATCAAATACTTAAGGAAAATGTTAAATATTAGATGTACATATTATCAAAATATTCTGAAGAAACAAAAACAAATTAACATCTGCAATAAAGAATACCTAAAACCAGGGTGAAGTTAATAAGAATAAAAATATTTCATTTAAAAAAAAATCTTGATATTGATTTATTATATTATAACTAGCTTTTATTCATCTTTTTCTAAAGATTCTCAATTCTCTCTAATGAGAGAGAGAGAGAGAGAGAAGAGAGAGAGAGAAGAAGAGGAGAGAAGAGAAGAAGGTGAGGAGAAGAGAGAGAGAGAGAGAGAGAAGAGAGAGAGAGAGAGAGAGAGAGAGAGAGAGAGAGAGAGAGAGAGAGAAGAGAGATGAGAGAGAGAGAGATAGCGAGAAGAGAGAGAGAGAGAGAGAGAGCAGAGAAGTAGGAGACGAGAGAAGCAGATGAGAAGAGAGAGAAGAAGAGAGAGAGAGATGAGATAGAGAGAGAGAGAGAGGAGTAATTGAGAGAAAGAGAGAGAGAGAAGAGAGTAAGAGAGAGAGAGAGAGAAGCAGAGAGAGAGAGAAGAGAGAGATAGAGAGGAGAGAGCGAGAGAGAGATGAGAGATAGAGAGAGAGAGAGAAGAGAGAGAGAGGAGAGTAGAGAGAGAGAGAGAAGTAGAGAAGCGAGAGAGAGAGGAGAGAGAGAGAGAGCGAGAGAAGAAGAGAGAGAAGGAGTAGAGAGAAAGAGAGAAGAAAGAGAGAGAGAGATGAAGGAGAAGAGATAGACAGACAGAGAGAAAGAGAAGAGAGATGCAGAGAGAGGAGAGAGATAGAGGAGAGAGCGAGGGAGAGAGAGAGAGAGAAGAGAGAGAAGGAGAGAGAGAGAGAGAGAAAGAGACGCGGAAGAAGAGACTTACCTCTCTTCTGGCGCATGTCGCATTGTAGCGTGTCAATCTATGAATTCCAGGTCATGGTTATCCCGCCTCTACACAGTTCCGATTATCTATCACTCTTCTTACAAAGAAGTAGACTCTCTCCGAACTATTGACCATAAAAACACTACTACTATTAAGACACCTTTTAATCAACATATCCCATGTGATGGACGAGAAAGAGTTTACCACGTGTATGTTCTTGCGTTTCATTTAGAGCTACTAAAAGGACAGTGGTATTGGGTCTTGGGGAACCGGTACGACTTATTTATATTATCATAAGGAATGCCTCTATACATCCTCGGACCTGTCTTGATCGCCATAAGTGACACTGTAAATCTTCCACAAAATTATTGTTATACGCTGGGTACAAGGAATTTAGAGGAAATAATATGGCCGAAGAGGGAGATGATGATTATTCTGAGGATGATAAGGGTAAATATTGATTTGCGAATGACTCTGCCTGAACAAAGGTGAAGAAGTAGTGAATTAACAGACGGTGTGGGATGAAATGTGTGTGTGTTGGATTGATGTAGAATGAGGCGGGGATGCGTTGTGTGAAATCTGAATGAGTAACTTGGCACAAACCAATGAAGGGATTTTTGTTTGTGGATTACTTGGAATTCTAATGGTTAATAATTAATTTGAGACGGTGTATATGCCCTATTTTCATATGGTTCAATGGTCTGAGGTACACGTTGATGTCGCTTGGGAAGAGTGTGGGCTTTTGTGGGATTTTTGGCGTGATGAAAGGCCACGGCCCCAACCAAGAGTTGATTGTTTATAAGTGTTTTTGTTTGTGGTTTTTTTTTTTTTTTTTTTTTGATTTCTTTTAGATATTTTTTTTGGTTTATAGTTTTATTATTGAAAAGGGATGGGTTTATATTTGCGATTTGGTTTGCTGTTTTTTTGGATATATAGATTATGAAATGTTTCGATAGTTAGTTGTTTTGTATGTTTGAATGGAGGAGTCGTATATTTGTTGTAATTTAGGTGTTGTGTTTCGTCCATCTTATTTAATATTACTTCATTGGTATGCCTGTGATATATATTACTCCATTTGACTTTTATTCTCTTGCTTCCTTTTTTGCAAGATGCATTGGTTATAGTTTGATTGACCTCTTTGAGTTCTTCCATATCGCCTGGAAGCTGTAAAAAATATGAGATAACAGCTGCTAATCTTCAACATCTAGTCTGCATCGTTGTGCTGGGCTAAGTGCCAGTGGACCATCGTTTGCTGCTCGCCAGTGCAGTTGAGTACTCGCAGAGTGCACAAAAAGCACAGTATAGTAGATCATACCTATAACTCTTTTTAGACGGGCAGATATCAAACTGCACTGGCGACAGCAAAGATGGTGGCCCTTTGGGCTCCAGACTATATTATCGACTAAATGCTTCCGTCATCAACCTCTGCTTCAGAGTTCTTGCTGATCGTGATTCAAGATAATCGTGATCGACTCCTCTTGTATATGCCTTATTCCAAACCTGGGAAAGATCTCAAAGCTAGCGTAACACCATAGATCCAATTTCGCTAACCCTGTCCATACTTAAAATAATGAAGAAAGATGGTTTCAGGCAGCCTTCTCTCTGTCTGTGTATGGCGAGAATCGCATCAGGCATCTTCAAACTTGCCAGTTTTGATTTCCGTCAAGATCAGTTCGACCGGGCGGATCCTTGTTGAAAAACACTGGAGCAATTGACTAGAAGAAGCACTACAAAATCAACAAAACCTTGATGAAAGATGTTTTTGATGTCTTAATTTTTGACATTGAAGAAGAACACTAATGACTCACAAACCGTTGAAACTGGGGATTCTTCCTTATACTCTCCTACACTCGATTTCCAGAGACAGCTCCTTATATAATGTACTCTATAAACCATGAAGCGGCAGAAACCCATCAGGTCGGTGCCCGTTCCGTTCTAGATTGACAGTCACATCTCACTCCGGATCAAGTGAGGTTCACCGCCAAACAACGGCATCGTTCTAATGATATTATTTAATGACTCTCCCGGATCAAATGACATCAGTTAACTTTTATAATCCCAACGCAGACGACCAAATTCTCTTCTCCAGCCATGATTGAATGGAATATCTGAGCCTAAATACAATGCCACGCGGTCGCTGGCTGCCATTTCTTGAAAGGCAACTCAAATTAGCTATTATTGGAAATATTTCACAATGGGGTCATACACATGAGCATTTCATATTATCACACCCCAAACCCTCAGTAAGTAACTATTATAAAGAAAAACGGGAGTCAGAGACGAGACCTGCCCATATCATCCTCTTTATCCTGCGAACTAAACCTTCGGTTCCACTCTTTATCCATTCCTGTATCATTACAAGACAAAGTTTTTAGATTACATTCTAGATGACCACCTAACATATACAATCGCACACTACGTTAGAAACCCACTGAAAAAAGAAACAGTCCATCAGTGTGCTTGATTCTATCTGGCGTCAATCTCGCCTTCATCCCGCGTCCTAATTGTCTCGATCAAAAAGTGTGAATTATTGACTGCGAGTTAATATGTGGTCCAGAGCTCTCCCCAACTCATAACACAAATGTTAGTGTAGTCTTTATCCAAATCTTCGAGGCGACCCGATCATCCTATCCTGGTCGTCTGGTTACGGTTTCGTCACATAGTAGTATGCTTTATATCATTACGTGGGAGCGCGTATTACAGATTATTACGTCCTTGAATACAATCACTGCAGAATAATACTCGACCACTATGATATATATTTCGCTGTGGCCACTTTAACAACTAAATAACAGAACACAGAAAAAAGGAAAAAATATAACGCAACGACATCATCGCCAATGCACAGTTATCATATCCGCTTTCAATACCCCAATACCATCTCTCTAAACAGCCGATTCTACGAGATATACTCAGAATCTACCTTACTTGGCCATTGCAAACAGTTTATAAACATCCTAACTCCTCAATCTCTTTGAACAGGTGCGGGACCAACTTTCCTTAAGAAGCGAGATGGTATCCCATAACCGAACCTGAGCTCTTAATATGGAACACCCATTCCGGTGTTATCTCAAACCAGATTCCTCGTGGGGAACCTGTAAAGGTGCCTTATCTTCCCTAAGCTCCCAAAGAGTCCATAAAATCACGGCTTCGAAGACGATACATATCCTCATAAGATGAAATACCCCATACATTGCTAACACACAATAAAAGTACATCAGTTCCTCTCTCATTCCAAAATTTAAACGGATGGATTTATCCAATTGTACTGAAGTCCTAAAACAAGGAAAGAGGTCTCGATCTTTCGCCTGTCTATTCCTGAAAGCAAAAAACCTTCCTCACCCCCCCCTCTCATGTTCGAATTTTTACGTGCTAGAATTAATGCTATAAATGAAATGCCTTTCTCGAAATTCGATTCCTTAAACAAAACAATTCTTATCTCATTTATAAAGATTCTCAAGCCTCCTCCAAGCACCTTAAAGCCTCCTATTCCAAAATACACAATAGTATCCGCAATACGCAATAATCCTTCAAGCTGCTGCCGCTCAAGCATCAGAACAAATCAATCAATAACTACATTGAAAAACACACTATCTCGTAAAGGGTTTATTAGCCGACGAAATCGTGCCTAGAGAGAAGGCCAAAATAGCCCGGATCCTTCATCATAACTCGAAGCTCAGCGCGTACTAGGATAACAAAATATCCCGATGCCACTTCGACAAAGAGTCGCCTCCCAAGCAATGATTATTATCCTACTCTCCGACAAGTCAGGGAAATGGCCAGTAGGGGGTACCCGACTTTAGATGAATCCGCCTTTTCTATAAAATCGTGATTTTTTATTTAAACGGGCTGTATTCATATTTTAACACTCCTATATCAGATACTTCTCCACGCAATTCTAAACCAATAATAGACAATTATAATACAAATGAGACGATAAAAAACAACATAAGCCAGAGAATGGGATAAGGGAAACATATACCTATGATAAGTGTCCGTCCACTGTCAAGGAGGACCCAACAGAGACAACACTAAAACCGCCCCCGAAACCCCACCCGTAAGAGGGTGCAGCGGATGTGCCTCGGGAAAGTCCCCCGGAACCCGCGACAGTCCCTCCCAATGAACCTAGCACGGTCCGCGAACGCGAAGTGCCGGATTTATACACCCAGATTAGCAAGTACAGCCTCCTCATGGTTAATCCTCCACAGTTCGGGTCCCCAACAATAGAGGCCCGTTCATTAGGCTGACAAGGAACGGTTTATATATAACCTTACCCTCATTCCGGGGGGATGGAGGTTATACGGTGACCGCAGGACCTCAAACAGGAAATAAGACACCCGAAAGGCCAATACAGGGCCAATGTTAAGGGGAAAACAGGGGAGCGCCACGTCAAATAGAGGGTGGAAGTACGTACCGAAATTACGTACGGGGGGAAATGGGAGGCAATGAACCCGTGAGAAACGAAGAGCGGAAATAGCGGACAAAAACAAAATCCGGGGAATTCAACAAAACCTGAAAAGAGGGAACTTGCAACTTTGCAGTATCCGAAGGGAATATTTTAACCTCGTCGCCACGTTAAAGTGTGCTACGTTATCGCGGGACATTAATTTATAATATTAGTTAATAATAATTACTCATTACCTCATATACGTTAATTTATAATAACTTAATACTAATAAAATAATAATAGATTAATAATAATAATAATAATAATAATCAATATATAATAATATAATAAATATATAAATAAAATAATAATATTAGATTAATAATAATAATAATAATAATAATCATATACAAGAGATAATAAGAATAAAATAAAAAATAATAATAATAATAATAATGAAAAATAATAAATAATAATAAAATGAATAATAGATTATAAGTTAAAATAATAATAATAATATTGCAATTTTTTATAAAACCTATTTAACTTAAGTTAAAGTTAAATATCTTCATATAGCAGAGTCTCTTTTTTATTAAAAAACTAAGCCCAATACTGAAATGTGAAAATTTTAATGAAATGAATGAATGCGTGAATGTTTTTTAAAATGTTTTTGCAGGTAACCTCTATCGCATGGATAATTTTGTAATTTGCAAACAACGTAGTCTTTTCTTGATTTTTTCCAATTCAAAATCTTTGCTTACTTCTCATTAATTTAAGATAATTTTAATTTCATAGAATTTAGAAATTTATTATTGTAAGCCTGCATAATAAATAATAGTTCGTTTATCGCAAACATTCCTGAGAAGTTATAGCAGGCGAAATATTGGTATTATTAAATTTTAAGTTCTTTTTATTCGCGAATAGTCCTTAATAAAATTCTTCTGTAAAAAAGACACTTCGAAAGAAATTGAAAGAATGTTAAAAAGCTACGCCTTAAAGATGACGCTGATTCTGAATTACTTAAAATAATAATTTAATAGAATATATAAATATAAATAAAATAAATATTAATTTAAAAAAATATAAAAAATAAATTAAATCATATTTAATTAAAAAATTAATAATAAATAAAATAAATAATAAATAATAATTCAAATAATAAATAATAAAGAGATCACTATATAACTATAAATAATAATATTAAGAATAATGAGATGAATGGCGGATCCTCATATTATAGCTGGGATGATTTGTTCGTTGTGGCAATCAAGAAGAGTTTGGAGAGAATGGTAAAGATTGCAGGGTTGTGTAAAATGAGGGCTTGAAATTAAACGTGACTTAAGCGTATAGTTATGGTTGTAGTGAGGACACATTCCTCATTTAATGTATTTAGATGTGAGCACTGAACAAGTGCTGAGTTTCAATTATTATGTAAGTTTTGGAGGAAAGGTAACGGACGATCAGAGTGTACGATAGGAAAGTGAATGGCAAAGGGCGTGCAATTTGAATTTTGGTGACATCGTTAAAGACTAATATGCTTAGTGTGCT
>JABUQX010086490.1:0-19295 GCA_015478945.1 Trachelipus rathkii
AAATAGAGAGAATTTTGATTTTTGAGTATGTTTTCAACTTAGTTTATAAGGCTACGTTAAACATCACTATGATTGCGTGTTATATTCGAGTCGCTATTATGTCAACGTCTTCGCTTGTCTATCACGTGCATTATCTATATTTTGAGTTGACTTTACATGTTTATGTCGTGCTACCTTTAAATTAAATTTAGATACTCTGAGGCATTTCTGCGCTATTCTTTGCGCGCTTCGAGAAGAAAAGTCCTTCTAGACGCGCGCTTGCTCGCGCGTGAAGATAGAGCGCGCGCGTATGTGTACTCCGTCTTGTTAGTTATCATATATTATGTCCGTGAATAAGAAAAGCGCGCGTTGCTTAGCGCGCGTTGCAACGCCACATGTGCACTAGCCGTATATAAAATTTGTAAAACGTATTTAAAAAATCATGCTCCACTTTGTACCACAGCAAATTAATTTCAACCCCAACTTTCACCAAAATCTCACCTATATAAACCAAGAAACTTCCTCAGACAAATTAGACAACAGAATCGTGACCAATTAATTCAAAATAGACAACCAAATCCTAATCAACTAAATCAAAAACGAATTGCCAAAAGATAGGAAAGCCACACCACATGACCAATACACAAAATATCCGTACAATAAAAAAAATATCCATACTCAGCACACGTCAAGCACCACCCGGTGCGTCGGCCAACCCTATCATAAAACATACAATATTCTTATGTCAAAGCCATTCATAATTCAAAAATAAACATAAACATCATAACATACAAATATTGAAATAAGAATACATTGGGGAATTGAAATATGTTGTATTTGCTTTGGAGGTGGTCATGTTTTTGGAAGTTGAGTGTAAATCTAGTGTATTGCCATTTGCTTTCTTGCAGTTGATAAATGTTTTTTTTGTTGATATATATTATAATATATTTAACATATAATATATATATATACTATATATATATATATATATTTATATATAAAATAAGAATATAGATGTTGCGTATGTTGGAGTAGGTGGGGAGGTGTTGTAGGGGGTACTAGTTTTATTTTATTAATTTATTATTTTTTTATTTTATGTGATTATATATATATATATATATATAATACGGGTGAAGTCCAAATGTTTTTAATAGATCTGTTCTCTGCTTTTGGTTATAAAATTATTTGCCGGTTCACTTTCTGTTTAATTAATTAACTACTGCTCATCTCTAACAGGTCTCCCACACACAACTATAATATTATATATATTATATTAATAAATATATATATATATATATACTATATATAATACTATATATATATATATAATATAATATATATATAGTAATATATATACTATATATTATAGGTCTATTCGTGTGACTTCGTTTTAATTTTTTTTGTTTTTTTTTTATAATATTATTGATAATATTATATGATACCAACAATGATTTCAGTGGTAAGGACCTGATTCAAAAGTTCGAAGTAATTTTTAAATAAGTTATAGAAATCAATTTTGTAAATATTTAGTTTTAAAAATGAAATATCTCGAAAGTAGACACTTACAGAAAAACCAATTAACTATTTGGAATCAGCGATAAACTATTACATAAAATGTCAAATAAAAAAAACAATTTTTTTTCATAAATTAAATATCTTTCAAAGTACTACACTACAGAAAATACCAATTACAGTTTGGAATCACATATAAGCTTATCATATTAAAATGTAAAAAAAACGGCAAAAAAAAAAATTAGGGGCTCGAGCCGACGGAACAGAGGGAACGTTCCATCAACCCTAGGTGAGGCGAAGGGAACCCCCGCGACATCAAATACAAAAGAGCGGGTCCGGAAGACCCTCCCCGGAGGAAAATAGTCCCATCCCGTAGTTTCCCCGGAAGGGCCGAAGATCCCGCTCCTGGCCATCTTTGCGGTTACTCTTGGGTATATTCGTTTAGTAAAAACAAAAAAAAAAAAAAAAAATAAAACCGACGGATGTAAAAACGTAACAAAGGTCTATCGTATTTTTGAATCATTCTTACAACTTAAATTATTATTAGGATCATATACTATTATATTAATTTAATAAATATCAAAAGAAAAATCAAAACTGGACGTAGTCGTAAAGCTAAAAGTCGAATATATTATTCATATTAGTGGTTATATATATGATATATAATATATAGTATTATTATTTCGAAAAAATATTAGTATTAGTACATATGTATATGTATTCTTAGGTAGGTGTATATAGTTATAATGTTATCATTAGTATTATAGTATAATTATTATTTATATATTTGTGGGTGATAAGATATAATATTATTAGAGAGAGAGAGAGAGACCCTTTTCTGTTTTACACAATGGTCAATATCAGGTTTGAACTTCTCCTTTCTTTTTTTTTTGTTTTTAATATATCTTGGCTACTATAGGTTATACCTATAAACAGATGAATTTTCGGTATCACATTGTTAGACTCTTTTAGGAGTATTTTCCTAAAAATTTTTAAAATCATTTTGTAAGATATTTTCAGTCTTAACATAGTCGAAAAGTATGACCTTACAGAAAAACCAATACAATTACATATTTGGAATCGGTATAGGAAAGCTTAAGGATACAGAAAATGTAAAAAAAAATAAAACCAAAAATAACTCATTTATCCTCTAAATTAAATACTCAAAAAGTACGAACACTACAGAAAAACTCAATTACATAGTATGAATCTAGCGTCATGAGTGAGTTAAACAACATTATGTAGAAAAAATAATAATAAAAGAAAAAAAAAAAAAATTTAGGGGTCTCGAAGTCCGACGGGACAGAGGGGTGACGTTCATACTCGTAGGTGAGGGCGGAGAACCAGCCGCGACACGCTCATATACAAGAGCGCGGTTCCGGAGACCTCCGGAAGGGGTAAATAGTCCTATCCCTTCTTCCCCAGGAAGCGAAACCCCGACTCTGTCCATCCTTGTCGTTTACCCTTGGGTTTTTCCCTTATTAAAAAAAAAAAAAAATTTAAAAGTATCCTAAGGTAAAAATAAATTCTATATATTTTTAATCATGTCCGTTACCATCTGGAAATTCATTGTTCGAGATGAATTAGCAATAGTAAAAAAAAAAAAAAAAATTAAAACGACCATTTGTAAAACAGAAAAGGTCCTATATATATTTATATATACATTAGTATATATATATATTATATATTAACTTATATATTTACTCTAGATATATATATATATATATATTATTATATAATATATATATATATATATATATATATATATAATCTAATAGGTTGTACTATAGTTTTTTGACAGTTGCAATTGAAATCAAAATTATATTAAATAAAGATATGTAACTGAATAATATAATAAAATATATCGTAAACTGCGTGACGATTTTAGTTTTCACTAATTTTTTTTGTTTATTATTTTTTTAGAAGAAAAACTACATCGTACTAGTTATATAATATAGTTGTTTGTGTCGTATAGACTCTGTATTGAAGTTCAGTTGTGTAATCTTTTGGTTGTAAAGAAAAAACATGATTTAATTTGTTTTTCGTTAATGAAGATAATGTTCGAAAATGAAAAATTGATGCAATGTGTATACCCAACAAATCAAAATTAGGTCCTATCAGGAAGTGTCATAAAGTGCACAGCATGGAAATGAATTAGTGAAAATATTATCGCTTGTATCTGTACAAACTTGGTTGCTAGTAAATTTTACTTGAAAGAGCACTTGGTTGGAAAGAGTCACCTTTCCGTTTTCGACAAATTTGCTTTATATTTATTGGGCAGAAGAGTTATCAACCATGAAATTATTTGCAAGAAAAATTTAATATTACAGATGTCACAACAGTTTCTTATAATTCATTCAAAGTTGAGTTGATTATTATTAATTAGTTTTAATAGTTATTAAAATATTATTAGTTGGTGTATGACGACATCATGTAACTCGAGAACGCAGCACCTACAGTAAAACAAATTATTTTTGGATCAAGCGGAAACATTTTAAGTTCTTTTTTATTATTTTTTTTTTATTTCGTCGAAATATTAAAAAAAAATATTACCCATTGGGGCTGAGCCGACGGGGGACAGAGGGGGGATAACGTTCCCCCATCTCCACAGGAGGCCGAGATACTCCATCCTGCACTTGTTTGTTTATTCCTAGTATTTGCCATATCTAAAAAAGAATGATTTTTACTTCCTTGTCACACTTTGTATGACAAAAAAACAAAAAAAATAAATAATTAAAAACCCTCCTTAAAATTTCCGCTGAATTCCCACCATCACTCTGTTTAACTGTAAAGGTGCTGCGTTTCCTCTATTACATGTGTTAGCTTTAGACACTGACTATTATGTTATATTATATATATGATAGTATAATAATATACTATATATTATATATATAATATTATATATATAATATATATATATATATATATAAGTATATATATATATATATATAATATATATACTATAATAATATAATATATATACTACTATACTATATTATATATATATATAAATATACTATATTAGTAATATATCAGTAACTACCAAAATAATAATACGAGATGTCGAAGTTTCAACATTTCTCATAACATACTTTTATATATTGCTTGTTTCTTCAACATATATGAATCTATATAATAAACGATATTTTCAACTTCGTAATAAGCGCTTGTCTTCTTCGATACACTGTTTCTAGAGCTATTTCATATTATCCCTTCTTACAATACTCCTTGAACTCCATACACCGTGTCTACTCTTGTCCAAATAAATATACCGAAGATCCTATATAATCAATACTATATATATAGTACTATCTAATAATACTATATATATATCATATTCTACTATATACTATATTATACTAATCATACTCCTTATATGTTAATAAGTCTACATAGTATTAAGTTTAAATATATAAAAAATAACATTTTGTAAAGTTATGCAGTTCTAAATAATAATCTTCTATATATACTATATATCTATATATATAATAGTATATATATATTATATTAGTACTCAAGCAAGCTAAACACATCCCATCCATTATTTTACTACTGATATCCCGATACGTTTTAAATATATATATTATAATATATATATACTTATATTAATATATAATATATATATAGTATATATATATATACTAATTATATATATAAATCTATATAGAATAATATATAATATATTAAATATATATTGTATATACTAATATATATATCATATCATATTATATATTATATATATATTACATATAATAATATATTATAAGTATTATTTGTACGTATAAATATATATATAGTTATATATTATCATATAGCTATAAATATATATATAATATATTATATATATAGATATAATATATATATATATATATAATATAAAAATACAGTATATATATTATATTAATATATATATTATATATATTATATAATATATATATTAATATATTATATATAATATATCATTATCATAAGTTCATTATAAATATATTATATATACTATATATTAATATATATATATACTAATACCTTATCAGTGCGTAGTTAAGGTCGATAGGCTGGGTAGGCAGTGTCTATCTTTTTTTTTAAGAACAAATTAATAATTAAGAAAAACAAATAAAAAAATGTTAATATAATAAGAAACTTTTGCTGTTATTTCATGGATTTGAAGTGCAATTCGCCAACCTGGACTTTTTTTACTCGTAATGACATGGGTATTGGCATCTCCTCTGACCCTGTGTCTTTAGTGAGCCAAATTAAAAATCTGATTGTGGCATCAATTTTTTCATGAGAATAAGTTGGCGCTGAAGAGTCTAATCTGGTATTGATTGCTACGCTCGTTTTTCATTTAATCTTATTGCATTGGCTTTTCAGGCATTTTTTTTTTTTTTTTTTTTTTTTTATTTTAATAAAATTTCCAAATAAATCATATTAAACTTTGCCACTTCTAATATTTTTGGTTTTAAATGTATATTATATACGGTATATTTTAAAAGAACAGAAAATCATTTTTGTATCTGTAGAATGGAATAAAAAATATATGGATAAATATACCTCTAAAGGGATAAATTCCATATATTAATATTATTATTATTATTATTATTATTATTATAATTATTATTATTATTTTATTATTATTATTATATATTATTATTATATTCATTATTATTGATTTGACTATATTATATTTATATGAATATTTTATTATTATTTATTACGATTATTATTATTATATCATTTTAATTGTAAATATATGATATTATTATTATTATTATTATTATTATTATTTTAATCCTTGAGCTATATTATATTTCATATGAATATTTTATTATTCGAAGTATAATTAATGTTCATTTTAATTAAATTATTTTGCACCTGAGTGTCTGAAATTATTTCTTCGCATTTTTTTTAATTCACCCAAATTTATTCGATGTCGTATTTCGGGCTATTAGTTTATTAAGTGTTTATTTTTAAAAATTATCTGCAATAAATAATTTCAATTTTAGGAGGCAAGAGCTTCAACTCGTGCCTTCGAGTAAAGGGAGCCCAGGGAGCTTTTGCAGCTCATTCTCATATTGTTATGTAATGTTTTTTGTATGTATATGCATTTTCGCTTTTAAAAATCACAGAACTATTGGTCTACTTCTCGGCTCCTTATTTAAGACTTTCTTCCATATTTAGAGAAATCGTGTTGGGAAAAGTGAATGGTTTTAAAAATTCAAATTTCTTTGAAATTGTTGATGAAAATTTTTTTTTTGAATAAGCAAAATGAAAGAATCTCAGAAAGAAAAACTGATTCCTCCGAAATTGTTTTGGAATACGTTTTCCGAATATTTGATTTGGACAAACCAAACTCTTTGCACCTTGCTTTTAAGGACCGACACCAAAATAATCTACTCAAAGTTTTTTTTTCTTTTTTTTTTTACTTATAAATTATTAAAATTATAATAAAAAATTCCAGGTTGTTCTATTCAAAATTATTACCTCACAAATAAATATATAACGCTACTTCTTCTTGACATCCCTTTTCCAATGATTTTAATACAATACTATTCAGCCTCCGATTAGCAGACCTTTTAATAACTTCATGGCAATTAACCTTAGGTAGAAAATTTTAAAAGTAAACAGATATATGAGGTATTATTGGGGTTAAATGAGAAAAAGTAATGATTTTTGAGTAACTTTAATTTTTGGTGCTTTATTAAAACATGTGAAAATTAACACTTAAAATTTTATTTACAGATTCCTCGTAAAATGTCAATTACCTTCATAAAGAGCTCTTATTTACGGGCTAAGCCCTTTTCAAGGAGGGGATATAATACTAAAATGAACAACATATTAAAATGAAAGCGAAAGGCTCTTCCAAACCTAACACAAATCTTTCAGATGAACATAGACGGAGGTTTTAAAGAGAGGATGATTATATGCAGCAGGAAAAACACATGATATAGGGAGGTCCACAAAAGAAAGGTACCTGGAGCTTTAAATGCTCACACAAAATTCGTGCGCGAGGAAATCACCCCTTGTGCTACAAGGGCATCGCAGTGGTGGTGGTATACGAGTGGTCAACTCCCTCGAGCATCTGCCATTGTAATACCTTAAATTATTTTACAGGTTTCATTTCAAAGTTATTTATGGTAAGTAAATATCATTTATTTTCCTTTATTTTTACTTTAATTAATTCTAGGCTATCTTATAAGAAAAGTATGTTAGAATATTAGCTCTTGTGATAGGAGGAACAGCTACAAAGCTGTAACTGATATTTCAAGGATTGGGTCCCATTTTCTAATGGAGTAAGTATTAAGTTGGGATGAGCTTCACGGGTCTAAATTTCATACATATATCACATTAAAATACCAGTTAAATAATTTTTTACTGCATATTATACATGAATTCTCATTTAATTAATTTATACCTTTTATTAAGTAAATATTTCTTTCTGTACCAATGAATCTACTACCACTGGAAATTATAGATCGGTGCCATTTTTTTTTTAATTGGGAGTAGCGGCTTTTCTCATAACAGACGTTGAATTTGTTTTCTAATTCTTAATTTTGTGCAAATGAGCCTCTGTTTTATTGCTAGAGAGAACACCCTAGTATCTAAGACAAATATGGGTTGCTTTAAATCGTTATTGCATGAATTGAGCATAATTACCTGTGACAGCAAAATTTCATTTTAAATCAATAAGCGAACAAGCCTTATATAATAATAATATTGTGTAATAAATTTAACTTAACAGTTAAATGTTATCACAGTTCACGACCATTATTAAAATCTTCATAATGAACCCCTAGGGTGCAAACATTCCATTGAGTTGAAGTGCGGTGGCGACACCACGCAACGAAAAAGTGACACTATCACGATCACCGTTTTCATTTACATATTTTGCATAGGATAATAAATCAATAATATGAATAATGGTAAAAAATCCATTTTACATGGTTCATTTAGATATATGGTATAGTGTTGTAGAAAATGCAATAAGGATAATAAAATGAATTAAAAAAAAAAAACCTCTTTCCGGGTTTCGGTTCTTTAATATTTTAAAATTTTGAACAAGTATTGCAGTTGGTGTTATATTGGGCGTAAATCGAAGATTCATATGTGCATGCTTTCAGTCAAACAATATAAACCTCTTCATCTCTAATATCCTCTAATTTTAATTCCTTTTCACTCATCATTTACAAAACTTTACCTTCAGTCTCATTTATTCTTTCAATTTCTCTTCAAATCCTCGGTTCACCCTAGGGTTCACCTAGCACCGCAATTTTACGCACCTCACTAAGTGAGTCGGTCACCCCTTAAGTCATTCTCAACTACGAGGCATCCTATAGAGATCAAATAATACTAAATGTCTTCAAAATCAGGACGATGCATTTTGTTTTATAATTTATTTATAAAGCTCAAAAGCAGTAAATTATAATTGCAGGCACAATCCTTTATTATTATTATTATTATTATTATTATTATTATATTATTTTATTATTATTATTATTATTATTATTATTATTATTTATAATTATTTATTATTATTATTATTATTATTATTATTATTATTATTATTATTATTATTATTATTATTATTATTATTATTATTTATTATTATTGATTATTATATATTATTATTTTTCATATTAATTAAAGTAGCTCTTCCAAAATTTAAATTTCAAACATATTTATTCAAATTCTTTCAAGTCCTGAAGAATAATATCCAAAAGCTCTTATAACTTTAAAGGAATAATAATTAACATAATAATAATAATGAGAATTTATACTAATAACATATAATAATACTATTAATATAATAATAATATCAATAAAAAATAATATAATAAATATAATAATACAAAAATAATAATAATGAAAATAATAATAATAGTTAATGTAAATAATACATAATCATATGGTAATAATATAAACTTCGAAGAAATGATAAATAATAGATAGTGGATTATGTGAGGTGATTAAGTAATAGATATGAGTTATTATATAGTATTAATAAAATAGATAATAATAATATAGTTGAATAATAATAATTTAATTAATGTAATAAATAATGATGAATGAATGGAGATATAATAATAATAGATAATATATAAATAATAATAAGTATTATAGAGATAATAATTTTTTTATGACATGTTGAGCGTAAGCGCCGATGTCTCAAAAGTATAAGAGCTATTGGGTGGTGCGTCTGAACTTGGGAATATAGTAATATCTATAAAGGGTAAGCATGAAAGTGTCCTCTAGGTATTGTATCTTTAGGGGGGGGATGACCGGAGAGCGTAGAGCATCGTACTTCCCTGGGCGTTTATGCCCGTTTGGCTTCCAATTCGAGATTGAGTTTAGTGATCTAACGGTTATTAATCTTCAGGTGTGTTCGATTGCGTGAGGAGAGAGAAACTGAGCGGACGCGACGGGTGCGCGTGATTGCGCATAGCATACTACAAGTTATATAATTATTATGTCGTCGAGATTGATTTCCGAAGAATCGAATTGAGTCGAAAAAACGATCTGTAAGGATATGGTGCTTATTTATTGACCGCATTCGTTCGTGTGCGCGGCGGTTGCTGTCTTGAGACTCGGAGTGTTCGGTTGTGTGGGTTGATTAGTGGTCTGGACGTGTTCTTGCATCAGCGAGCGATAATATAAATCATTGGTATACAAATGTAGGTTGCTTATATGGGTTTTATCGAGACTGTCGAGATTTAGATATATGGTTTTAGTAGTCTACGGGTGTCTAGGCGGGCTCCATCGGGCCCAATGAAAAGAAAAGTAAAGAGTGCAAAACAGAGATCGGAAGAGAGAAGAAGATGATTAGATGATGAATTAAGGAAAGAGTGAGAAGAGTCTGCAGCGAGTAGAGATTGACAGCTGCACCGGTGATGATCGGCGGTGCGTTTTGGAATCGTTTGTGTAATGAATGGTCCATATATTTTGGTGTCTTATATATGTATTGAGTCTGTAGATTTCGACAATAATGGTTTAGTAAAGAAGTAAGAATGTAATAAATAAAAAGTAAATAAGTAAACGAACCAATTTCTTATTTTTTTTATGTTTATATACTGAAACTATGGGTTACGTTTTTTGACGATAGGGTAACTGTGGAGGATTGAATGTCCCGTGCAGTAAACGAGGTGTAAAAGAAGTGTTAGGATGTGCTAAAAAAAAGATGGTATAAAAGAAGAGGTCATTTAGCGTAGTGTCGTAGGAGAAGCGTGGGACGGGGCGTCTTCAAGAGAGTGTAATGGATGCGTTGGTGTGATGAGGGAGGGCCCTAATCCGACCCTCTGGTCGAGTTCGAAGGTTATATAATAGGAGATCTTTGATATATTTGAATATTTGAATAGTGATTGATTGTGCATGTGTGTACTAGGTGCCTAAATAAGGGTTGAGGTAAATGTCAGGTAAGATTAAACATAAGCATCGCAAAGAGATAGGCCAGGTGTATGGTTGGGGGCCGGCATCTGCGTGTTTGTGCTGGAGTGATTGAAATTTATTGATCTTAGTTGATTCAAGTATTTCGTGTAGGCTAATAAATATGTAGAATGTTATTAGAGCTCAGTACGGTATTATTTGGTTGTAAGTCAGTTAAGTGAGCAAATGTAATGATACTTACTAGCATTAGTGTTGAGGTATGGAGTGAGACGGTGGATGTGTGGTTGGTCGTGAGCTGGAGGTGGGAATAGAGAAGGCGTGTGAGGGCGTGAAGAGATGGTGGGTGAGGGCGTCGGTAGAGCGAGGTCGATATGGGGGGGATGCGGGGAATTGGGTTGTAGTGATGTGAGGGAAGTATATAGATGGAGGGAGTGGTGCGGTGGAGGGGTTGTATGGTATGGGTGTGCGATCGATATCAGATCGTGTGTATGTCACCGTCTCGCTTCTGCTTAGATCTATGGTATCTATGATCGTATTGATTCAAGTCACCTTTCGGAAGTTTATTTGGATATATATGATTGTAACATAGGAATAAAGTTCTTGTATACTAGTAGGAATGCCAACAATATATGCTGAGTAACAAATTTCACATTAAAAAGCTCTATAGCATCATCTAACTAAAAAATAATGTACAAAGCCATGGACCTAACAAATTATCACACGAATAAACTGTTACCCTTAACAAAGTTTCACACTTAACACAGTAAATAATGGCGTAACATTGGCAATGCAATACGTACCTGTTAATCTTTGTGTCAACAACTTAACATAAAGCAATGATTGGTGTGATGAAATTAAATGGTAAGTATTAAGGGAAAAATTTATGCCAACTATATGAGTTTATTATCATACCATGAAGCGAAAGTGAGCTCTATAGCATTGTGTAGAGTGGTTTCGCACCACATCATAAAAGCTAACACAGCGAAATGACTAGATAAACTAATGGAGGATGTTGTGAGATTGATCTAACGTTAATCGCGATAAACAGATGGGAGGAACAGTTAACATTACAAAGTGTCCAGCCTAACACAAAGTATAAAGGTAAACTAGAACAGTGCAAGAAGGTAGCTAACCCTATCTTTCAACATTTCTAATAATTTAACCGTTAATCTTACTAGATCGGCGACACAGTCTTTGCCTAAGTTGTATCACAAATTGTTAATATCGATCCGATCGAGAAGAATATTAATCCTAACGTATATAGGTGTATCATATCAAGTGTAGAGCTACGACAAGACGTAAATTGAACTAAGAAAATAATGTACAAAGACCAACCTAAAAATTACACACATAAAGAACTGTTAGCTTAACAAAGTGCACCCATTAAGCGCCTAGTAAAGTAGAGTGAAGCTGATCGTAGGAGTGTAGTGCGGGAGTATGCTATTAGGTTCTTATACTTTGAAGATTTATTCTAACATATGATAGTCGTTATATTACATGCTGAACAGGACTATTAAGCAAATTAATCACACATTGGTTAATTTCATTAACTCATGCAACGATATCTCATAGAGAATAAAGGTTACAAAATCTAAGATAAAATAGGCGTCACTGAAATAAGAATATTTATTAGTGAAGTGTACGTAGTATTGCGCGTATAGCGAGAAGACGATACATGATATGATATCTTAGCGCGTATTCGACGTTGAAGATGGTGTAATCATGAGGTGTGGTTAAAGTGATGGAGGAAGGTGTGTCAATTGAGTTGATGTGTGGTGGTGGTGGAGGGCGAAAATGTTAAGTGATAAACAAAGACCATTCTGAAGTTGAAGTGTACCATAAAGTATAACATGGCATGAAACGAACTTGCATGTACTTTGTATTCGAAGCATGAGGATTCTTACATTGATTGAAAGTTAATCTAAGCCAAACAAGTACATTTAGAAAAATGTAATCATACGTGGTGTTTATCATATCATTGGTGACCAATCGATATATGTCTAGAAAAAGTTTTTTATCAACTTATTCAATAGTAATATTTGAATCAGGAGATCTCAATGACATACCTATAATCATATTTGCCCAGCAAATATCTTGCAAATGACAGAGTTATCAATACAGTAACATAAAAATAATCTTGAAATATAAATAGTCATATAAAATAGTGTGAATAGTGTTACCGTAATTAAACATTATATAGTAAATTAAATCAATAATAACTCACGCGCATAGCGCCGGTCGCTCAATATATCGCTATCATTGACTTTTGTTGATCGTTTGCCGGATGATAATAGAGCAGGTGAATTATTGTAACGTTGATTGTCGATATGATGACATCAGAAAAAATAATTTCTTTTAATATCTGGACGCATTAAAAGAATATGCTAACGTATCGGTGTGATTATGCGATGGATAAGTTTCGCTCGGACATTAACTAGATGATTAAGGAATTGATAATCAGATTGAGTTAAAGCTTAACTGCACCTTACGGGCTCGTAATAAATCATGAGACAGTTTAAGAAAGTTTCGTATTTTACTATGCAGATCAGTAAAAGCACCGTAGCCACAGCGTACAAACTAACTATTCACTGTTTTCAAGCGAATTCTAACATATCAAGGTTAATTTAATAAGCATATTGATTTACGTACGCAGTTCGTGAGAATTATTTCGGATAGAAATAGCACAAAGAATGAGTTTTTTATATATTAACGGGTAGCATCTGAATATATGTAACATATACAAGGTTTTCACATTTTAATAAGCTAACATAGCTATATGAACAAGAAATAATGTAACAACTACAGATCTAACACACTGAAGCAAATAAAACTGTTAACATAACAAGTTAACTTAAGAGACACTGTAAGGTAACTAACGATTGCATACAAACACGTAAGCGTATTCATACTTTTTCCAAGCCCGCTTACACCCCTTCCAAAATAATTTTAAACGGGTTTAATTTTTTTAAAACTAATTTGGTTCTTTACCTTATTGTATATATTTAAACAAAGAATGTTTATATCTTGTTAATTATACATAAGACAGACAAGAATAATGTAACATAACAAAGTTTTTATCCAAACATCATAAAAATAAGTTCTTATATACTAACCAAGGAAATATTGCTAACGTAACAAAGTTTTTACATGAATAAAGCTAACATATACCATTGAACTAAGAATATATGTACAACGACAAACGTAACACACCATACGTACGAATAAATCTACTAACATTAACAAACTTGCCGCACTTACGAGTAAAAAGTGGTAACCCTAGTACAAAAGTAACCATATTCAATTTTCAAGCATATCTCTCTAACATATCAATGTAATTTTACATTAACATCGTAATATAAAACAAAAATTTAGCTAA
Organism: Trachelipus rathkii; assembly: GCA_015478945.1. Lineage (NCBI taxonomy): Eukaryota > Metazoa > Arthropoda > Malacostraca > Isopoda > Trachelipodidae > Trachelipus > Trachelipus rathkii. The sequence continues at coordinate 14,246 of JABUQX010086490.1, forward strand.
ACCTGTCTAATCATCATACTTAAAAGAATAATTGCTAACGTAACAATTTTTTACTCAACTGTGGAATATTTAACAAAAACTTATCATAGAACTCGGTCTATAATATCAATAATCCAGCGAATAATAGTGCAAACATAAAAAGATTTATAACCAAACATAACAAAATAAAAATGTTAATCCTGAATATTTGAAAAGAAAGTCTTTGAAATAAAAATGACGTATGCGTAATGTTTACTGGATTTTAGTAGGGCAGTGAAAATCATAATATCATAAATAAACCACCCCATAGTCTTGAGTCCTACATCCACCCACAATGTGATCTAAATGACTATTAATCATAGTCATGATGTTTCGAGTATATTTGGATAAAACAATGCGCATGGAATTAAATATAAAGTCTTAGTATATTAGACTGAACTACGAATTATAGCTTGACCAACAAGTTTGAGGAGACTCAATAAAGGTAACATATCTAATCCGAAATAAAGAATATAATGTTACAAAAAAGAGATAACATAGAACCTCGCGATGAATAATCAGTCTAAATCCCTGAAAATTCCTTTCCATATCAAGGTAAAGTAGCTAACGTATCATACAACACTCGATATGGTTCTCACTTTTCGAGCAAATTAGCAGCAGGTAAAGCCGTATTATCTAACAGAATCCCTTAACAAAGTGACAATTGTCGCAGATACCTAAACATCTTGAACTATGAAATGACACTATAGTATCAATAGTGTGCACTCGTATCGGTATAACATATTTGACATTTAAGAATAAACGTAGAATTAGAAATTCTAGCGAATCCTAGATTACCGCACAAACTTAAACCTAGGCTACGCCGTTTCTAACAACATCATACGACAGTTAACACAGTAATACTTACAAAATTCATCATTTTCTACAAATAGTGTTTTTTCACCATTGTCATTGTATATTATTAATAACGATACTAACTTACGAATAAACAGCTTTCATTAACCAATAGTATCTAAAGCAACACATCCCTTCGAGAGAAAACCCAGGGGGAATGTGCCCCTTGGAAAGGAGGTGAAAATACTAAAAATTTTACCGAAGGGGTGTAAGCGGGCTTGTAAGGCGCTGTTACGTTCGGTGAATCCCTGCCTCAGGATTCACACCTTTCCGCGCATTCCTGGGTTTTCTCTCGAGAGGTGGTGTTGCTTTAGATACTCTTGGTTAGTGAAAGCTGTTTATTCGTAATTAAGGTATGTTATGTTATGTTATGACAATGTGAAATTAACCATGATTTGTTAGAGAAATGATGATTTTTGTAGATATTGACTTGTGTTAATGTCGAGATGTTTTAGAATCGGAGCTAGGTTAGTTTTGTTGGTATGTTAAGGTCAGGCTAGAATTTTGCTAGATGTCTACGTTTTCATAGGTCAATGATGATATATAGCTCTGAAAGAGTTGAACAATTGATGAAAGATAGGTGTCATGGGTGTGTATAGTTCTAAGATGTTAGTGGTATGCAGGTTTATGGATAGATGGTTCCTTTGTTAAGGTAATTTTGTTAGATAATACGGGTTACCTGCTGCTTGGGTAGTGCGAGAAGTGGGAGCTGATAGAGTATGTATAACTTGCATGCTCTTACTTTGATAGGAGGGATTTTCAGACTGTTAGTGATTATTCTACTCGAGGTATGTTGGTGCTTCTTTTGTACTTATATTCTTAGTTGGCGATTATGATTATGTTACCTTTTTGAGTGCAAAGACTTGTTGTTAAGCATATATGTCGTAGTCAGTATATAAAGGAAGGACTTTATTTCTATGTTTATGGTTTTCCAAAATGATACTCGAAATATGATTGGAAGTCAATAGTTCAATAGATAGCAGGTGGGTGGGATGGGATTAGGGAACGTGCAGGAGATGGGTGGGGTTTGATTACTGATTTTACTGATTTTACTGCTATAGGAAATTCAGTAACTATTAGCTCTGTGATAGTTTTATCAAAGAACTTATTTTTCTGTTAGGTTAGTATAAAATTTTGTTATTTTTTGTTTAGTATTTGGTTAAAACTTTGTTATTTTGCAATTATTCGTGGGATTAAGATATTTAGACGAGGTTATGATAATTTGTTTTCTGTTAATAGTTACGAAGTATGGATGGTAAAAAATTCGGTGCGTTAGCATTATAGTTTTTGTCAGTATGATGATAAGACAGTTGATTGCTAAATTTTAGTTAAGATAATTAACGATGTAAAATGTGAAATTTAACATTGATATGTTAAGATGTATGCTTGAAAAAGTGGTGAATAGGTTACGTTTTGTATACTGGGTTAGGTACTTTACTGTGTTAAGTCGGGAGTTTGTTAATGTTTGTAGATTTATTCGTACGTATGGTGGTTAGGTTTGTTTGTACATTATATTCTTGTTCAGGTTATGTTATGTTGAGCTTTATTAAGTAGAAAACGTTTGTTACGTTGCATAAATATGTGGTTATATATACATGAACTTATTTTTTATTTTGGATAAAACTTTGTTATGTTTACAGTTATTACATGTTCTGTATGATAATTAGACAAGATTATGATAATTTTGTTAAATATTACTGCGTCAATTGTAAAATTAACGTTAATAAGTTGAGAGCTATGCTTGGGAAAAGTATGATAGTTTACGTTTGGTATGCAATGTTAGTTACACTTTACTGTGTTTAAGTATGGAACTTTGTTAATGTTAACAGTTTATTTGTGCTTAAGTTGTGTTAGATTTGTGAGTGTACATTATTTTCTTAGTTATTATGATATTATGTTAGCGTTTATTAATTGAAAACCTTGTTATGTTAGCAATATATCGTGGTTGTATATAAAAGACTCTTTTTGTGGCTATGTTTTATCGAAATGATTCTGAATGCGAACGTAATCAAATAGTGTTAATGTAAAATTAACTTGATTATGTAGAGATATGCTTGAAAAAAGTGTGAATAGGTACGTTTTGTACGCTGTGCTAGTTGCTTTACTGTTTTAAGTATGGAACTTGTTAATGTTAGTTGTTTATCCGTGGGGTAAGGTGTGTTAGGTTTGTCTTGTTACATTATATTCTTAGTTCTTGGGTTATGCTATGGTAGCTTTATTAATTGTGAAAACAATTTTTACGTTAGCATATATCGTTGGTTAGTATATAAAGAACTTATTTTTTTGTTACTATGTTAATCGAAATGGTAATCGATATTGACTGATCATTTAGATCGAAGATAAAAGGTTCATGAAGGGACGAGTAGGGAGGGGAAGGGATGCGGGATGAGGTTTGGTTGATTTACTGATTTTTACTGATTTGTTGTTTTTAATTCTTAGTTTAGGTTATACTATGATAGTTTTATTCAAAGAACTTATTTTTTATGTTTGGTTTGGAGAAAACTTTGTTATGTTTGCACATATTTGCTGGATGATAATTAGATAAGGTTATGAGAAATTTTTGTTAAATATTAACTTGTTAATGTAAAAACTTTGTTACGTTAGGATATAGTCGTTGGTCTGTATGATAATCGACAGGGTTTATGATACATGTTTTGCCTAAATGTTAACTGTGTTTTGTAAGATACGTTTAATATGTTTAGAGATAGTGTTGAAAAAGTATGAATAGTGGGTATACGTTGCATGCATGTAGTTACTTTACTGTGTTGAGTGTGGAACTTTGTTAATGTTAGCAGTTTTTTCGTGTGTAAGTTGTGTTAGGTTTGTCTTGTACATTATTTTCCTTAGTTCATGTACGAGTGTAGCTTTATTGATTGGAAACTTATTACGTTAGAGTATATTCGGTGATCAGATATAAAATTTAACCAATTTTGTGATAAATTTTTGCTAAATGTTACGTGTGTCAGTGTAAGGATTCAACGTTAATAGTAGAGAATATGCTTGAAAAAAGATAAGGATATGGTGTTGGGGGCGGGTTACGTTTTGCATGCATGTTAGTTACTTAGCTGGTGTTAAGTGTGGAACTTTTTAATGTTAAAACAGTTTATTGTGTGTAAGTTGTGTTAGTTTTGTTTTATGTACTGCGTTTTCATTATTCCTGTGGAAGTCTTATTTTATTTACGGAACTTCCACTACGGATTAGTAGGAAAACCTCTATGTGAGTTTATACCCAATATGCTTTTATCATGATCACTGTAATACTGAAAAATACTTTAATATGCTTCTCATATTAAAGTATTGCAGTGGTTTATGTTACTTGTTTTGCATTCAATGTTAGTTAGTTTACTGGTTATTAAGTGGTGAAAACTTTGTTAATGTATCGTTTTTCGTGTTAGTTGGGTAGGTTTGTCTTTGTACATTTTTTCTTAGTTCAGATGATGATGCAGAGTTAAGCTTTTATTAATGTGAAAACTTTGTTACGTCAGCATATATTGTTTGATCTTTGTAATAAAGAACTTGATTTATGTTATGTTATGACCAAATAATAACTCGATAATTACGTTGAATTAGAAGATCAGTAGATTCATAAGTCAAAGGATGTGACAGGAGGTGCGATGGGTGGCTGTGTGTTTGATTTACTGATTTTTGCTATGGGTAATGTAAAAACAAAACAATTTTAGTAAAACATTGAATTTGAATCAATAGATCAATAGATAATAGGATATAACTGACAAGAGGTGGCCGGATGGTGGGTGGGATGGTGTTTGATTCGTATACTTGATAATACTGATTAGGGTACATGTAAAAAGAAACGTAATTTGGGTAAGTTAGTAAACATAAAGGAGAATAGAGAAATTTATTTATTATTTATTTATGTTTTTATTTTTATTTTTTTCTTGATGTTCTGAACCATTATTATTGAAATCTACAGAACACATAAATATATTGAATGCACCAATTTGGAGTCATGCACAAATATTTAAATGAACACTTCTGGGGCGATGGCACCGGGACGGATGCCAGCAGCGGTGCAGCTGTCAACTCCTACTCCACTGATGTCAGACTCTTTCTCCACTCTTATTCCTTCTTTTTATGTATGCTTTCATATGCCCTCTTGTCTTCCTGCCTTCGAATCTCGTGGTTTTGCACCTCTGTACTTTGGTTTTTTTCAGATTGG
>JABUQX010086491.1:10000-12500 GCA_015478945.1 Trachelipus rathkii
GGCTCGCCAAACTGATCCTCTGCACGCAACATATTTCAAAGCATTATATATATATATATATATATATATATATATAATATATATATATTTATATAATATATATATTATATATATATATTATATATTATATATATATAATTATTATATTATATAAGATGTGCTGAATAGTGAAAAAGCCGAATACCGAATTACCGGAATATTCCGGCTAAAAGTATTCGGCCGAATACCGAATATTCGACCGTAATAATCACTTCGCTATTCGGCCGAATATTTATTTCAAAGTTCGGTCATCCATTTAGGGAAAAATAAAGAAAACTTACACTGGTCAACAAAAAAAGGTGAAATTTTTCTTGGATGGACTTTTGTAGCAGATATATTAGTAATTCGGAGGTGCTGATTCCATATATATTCTCGGATTTGCTGTATCACATCCGTTTTCGTGCAATCATGGATCCCTATTTTGCATATCCCTTAGGAATACAAAATTCATTGTGCGCACTTACCTTAGGCTGTATTAGACTTACCTTCCGCATTATACTACAGTGTAGGCAGTTTACTGCGGTTCTATATTCGGGAAGCACTCGTGGTAACTTTAGATATGTCTAGATGATAGGGACTTGGGGACTTGGTGGCTGTGAAGGGCAATCTGCTATCCATCCGATATGGTCCGTCATTGTTCACCCAGGGGTGAACTGAACGATCTTGTAGAGAGTTGTATTTGCCGAAGTTGTCCTGAGCTGTTGGCTTCGAGGTTGCATGAAAAATAACTACTGGACCAATGGCACAAGAGTAACATTTTATCGTAACAGAGAAGCAGAGCTGCGGAGGCTCTTCCAGTCAGGTGGTAACCTTGTGTATTGCAGTGAAGTTGCAGGCCTACTACTCGCTATGGTACTCCCACAAACGATGCAGGTGAGTGGCGACTTTTTATTGACACTTCCAAGAGCAGTTTAAAGTGTGTTGTTGACACAACGGCAACAGGTATGCTTCGGTTCCAGTGGGGTACTCGGTACGGATGAGAGAGAGTATGCAAAAATCAAGACATTTTGGAGAGGCTACAATATCTGAATGTATGGAAATATGCGTCACCTCAAAATGGTAAACAATTTGCTCGGTCGGCAAGCAGGTTTCACCAAATATACCTGCTTCCTTTGCTATTGGGACGCCGGGCGGCACAGGATCACTGGACCAAAAAGAGAATGGCCACCGAGGGAACCTTGAGCCAGGTGACAGGAACATCGTACGTGAACGACTTGTACAGAGAGAAAACAGCATCTTACCTCCACTACACATAAAATTGTTTTGATTGGAAACAATTTGTAAGGCCCTGGACCCATGATGGTGAATGCTTCTGCTATTATATGCTCAACGTCTTCCTAGTCTGGAGTGCGAGGAGAAAAAATGCTGGATATTTGCATGCGCCCACAAATACGGGACACTCCTCCGTGATGCTGCTTTTGCTACAACAATGACTGTGTTAGAGGAAAGCGTGGATTTTCTTTTTCAAATGTAGCAAAGAATTTTCCTGGGAACAGGGAAGCCGAGACCACTTAACACATTTGTTACAGGAATGCTAGACAGTTTTCATCTCATTGGATGTTAGAATGTTATAAAGTTGCACTTACTTCAATCTCACCTAGAATATCCGGTATAACCATAGGCGATGTAGTGTAGCAGGATGAACTCTTCCATCAAGATCTAAAGTTCATTTAAGGACGTTACCAGGACAAGTGGAATATTAATATGATGGCCGACTATTGTTGGAGCTTGATGAGGGATATCCAGACGCTATGCACAGTAGATCGCCTACGAAGAGACAAGTTACTACCATCGTAGGTATGTTTACATTAACTAAACCCATTCCTTCTATTACCATTCATTGTTGGTTCCCATATTTACTCTTTTATTCAAAGTTGTATCTATATTTTAAACATATATTATCAAAGGACATTGGTGTATTCATTTATCATTGCGATTTGTTTTCTTCTTCCCTTCATATATCCAATATATTATATATATATTATATATATATATATATATATATATATTATATTATATAATATATATATATATAATATATAGTATATTATATATATATATATATATATATATATATATATATATATTATATATATCCATATTGTGATAGACTCTCTTGAAAAAGGTAAAAATCATTAAATTTTACAAATCTGTGTTACACACAATATCTCACAAATGCAATGTGATATGCAAAAACCGATTACATTTTGGAATCAGCACATCAATAATCAATTGCGAAACCCCGTCCAAGAAATTTCATGTTTACCAGTGTTATATACAAAGTAATAAAACAAAAAGTAAATAACTATTCCAGACGCTATATATGCTATATATGCTATAGCAAACCATTCACATATTAAAAATAGTTAAATGAAAATTGAAAAGTTTCGTAGTTAAGATAATTAAACTAGACTTCATTTGAATAAGCTCTAAGGTTAAAATGACAGAACATTAGCAGTTC
>JABUQX010086491.1:17500-30000 GCA_015478945.1 Trachelipus rathkii
AACACTTATATTATTTTAAAAATTATTATTATTTTATTTATTATTATTATTACAAAACAATATCTATACTCTTATTTTGCGTAGAAAGTTTTAAGTTTCAGATTTCAAAATTAAAACATGCAAAATCCGTGATAGAATTTAACTATGGACGCTGCATACCATTTACTCCTACATAGCCGCACTAATATACGACATAAATAACAGCGCACGCAGCTCCTCTTGCCGCGCTCGCGCGTTGCCCCGTCACCAGGTGCACATCTCATGTATCACACACAACATGACCTTCGAAGACAAACAAAAAAAGAAAAGAATGTCCACGACCAAAGTAACAAACCCACCATTACTGTCCTCCTTCGGGGAAAATCACTTACCCTCGTTGGTTTTTTGCAGCTCTTTGTTCAGACGAACATAAGTATCTATTATAGTATTATACTAATAATATACCTAATATATACGGACATAACTATACCATAAAAATATATATATATACCCTAATAATATATAATAATATAAAATAATAAATATATATATATACACCTATATTACACCTATTATACTATTATATATACTACTATATACTTATATCACCTGCGAACATTATATAAAAAAAATCGTTGTAATTTCATAATATTTAATCCGAACCTAATATAATAATAATAATATTATATATTATTATAATAATATATTATTATAATATATATATTATATATATATATATATATATATATATTATATACTGTATATTATTATATAATATAATATATATATATATATATATAAAATATATATATAGTATATAGTATATATATATATATTATTAATATATATATATATATATATATATATATATATATATATTATATATATATATTATATTAAATTACTGAAATATATATATATATATATATATATTATATATATACTAATAAAAATAATATATATAATATAAAAATATAAATATAAAATATATAAATATAAAAAATATAATAATATATAATAATATAATACTATATATATATACAGAGCTGGGAGTTTGCGCCACACAGGAGTTGCGCTAAACGCCTAGTGCTCCTGATGGCGCTACCTATCCATTGCTCAGAGCAGCAAGGCGACTTAAATTCCGACCAACGCAACAACTTTAAACCCAAAAAGAGCGAGAACTAAGCAACAAAGGCGCCACACAAACTCCAGCCCAATTCCATCTCTGCGCCCCCTAATAGGGTCCGCGCCCTCAACAACGACAACAAGACACAGAAGCATTTCTATTTTCTATAACCCTTACAAAGTCCCCTCCCGGAACACACTTAGAAGAACTTGGCAAAATGTATCAATATTAAAACCAGATGTAAAACTAATATAACATAATATATACCTATATAATTATTATAAAATATAATACTATTAAATGAATACTACTTATCACTACTACCTCACCCCCGTTATATTAAAAATCAATATACACATATATATATAACACATACCATAAATTACATTATATTATACTATATTATATAATATTATCTAATAATTATCACTATATATATAAAACAACTATCCTATATTAAAATAAGTCTATGGCGATTAACGGCGATTCCGCCCTGCCGATTCTCCGAGACGAGTTATAGAAGAGATATCACTGTAATGAAACTCTTCCCGATATATGATTCTCATATAGGTATGTCTAACACCTCTTGATTACCGGATAACGTTCTCAAAAAGTCGCAAATAGGTACTCTTCACAGCCCACCAATGGCCTATATCTCCCCCCGAGAAGCAAAGGGTGAAAATAAGCGGAGTTAACGCCGTTTTGCGGCTTCCACATTCCGACGCGGAAGATTAGCCCTAACTGACTAACCGCTGTTATTATATAATTATTGACTTATTATTTATTATTATTATTATTATTATTATATTATCTATTATTTTATCGATTATTATAGGTATGACATTTGCATATTTATGTTATACTTCTTTCTCTCTTTATTTATTTCATTCGAAATTAGCGCTTAAGCCTAATCCCCTTCTCAGCCAAACAGTCAGCACTGGCACCAACCACTCGCCCCACAAACAGCCCCGACCCACTAAAAATATATATAAATAATATATATATATTAATATATATAATCATAAAATATATATATATATATATATCATAATAACAATATATAAATACATATATATATAACCTAAATAACCAATAATAAAATATACATAAAATCATATTATCATATGTATATATATAAACTAGACATTCAGTAGTTCTTAACTACAAATAAATTGGAAACTATGCTCTGAAAATTTTCAACTTCTTCAGTGCTCGTGCTGAATCCTGGGGAAAACATGGACCACAAAGACATGGAGGTGGAAGAGGACGTGTAAGAATTAGTTTACGGTTTTTAATTTTACAAATATATAAAATTAGTTTTACTTCCTATATAAAAGCATGCTATTTATTATTCGCACTAAAGAATTATACTAAAATGCAAATTTAAATTTCGCGAACATCCACCAGCCAAGGCGAAAAGTCTGTTAGGCGCAAAGGCGCATAGGCGCTCAGTAAGCGCATTGATGTCGACCAAAAATATAGCGCCACATCATAGGCGACCTTACCAGCGCAACTAAGGTCCGGCAAAAGGCATAGGGCGCATTAGCGCAGCGCACTCATAAAAATTACTGCGCGCTGCAACCAGCTCTGAATAATATATATAATATATATATATATATATATATATTTATTTATATATATATATATATATATATATATATATATATATTATATATATATATATATATATATATATATTATATATATATAATATATAAAGATTAAGACATTAAGAATATTTAGAGACAGTTAAAAAAGCCACATGGGCTATCCGAGACTACCGTCCCAGTCAACCCACTACACAAACATGCTCCATGCAAATCCACAAAAGCACCCTAGGGCTTGTCATTAACTTACATAGTATACACAAAATCCACCAAATCTGGCTTTTAGTCAACACTATGATATATAAATATGATACCCAAACCATCCCAAATGCATTAATAACTAAGTTTTGGTCACACATGCCATCTATACATTATAACTACTATAACTAAAAACCCGCCAAATTTGGCTTCGTCATATATTATATGATACCCAACCCATACATAAATATATATATATATATATATTATTACTAATATATAATATATAATAATATATATATATTAACTATATAACTATATATATATAATATATATTCCAATAATATATATATATATATATATATATATATATATATATATATATTGAAAATTACATATTTACAGTGTTTTGCTTTTAAAACTTACATATCATTGCGGAAACATGTTGTGGAACTTGGAAGGCCAGAAGAATGGAATCATTTTGAAAAGCAATTTACTTCTTTACATAAAAAAGTAAGTGAATACATTTCTAACTAATCAATATAGCGTCAAAATGAAAATTTTTTTGAAAAAACCCAAATCATAAAGGTATTACTCGAATATTACCAAAACTATTCTCCAAATAATAATTTGCACTATTCAATACATTTAATAATAATTTAATAATAATAATAAAATAATAATAATAAATAATAAAATAATAAAATCAATATAAATATAAAACTTCAAATATCTGTCAAACTGATAGAAAGTCCACAATTGAACGAAGTGCATTCACCGCACAAATAAATTATACGCCAAATTTAGCCTTCAGGACAAAAACCCACTAGAGAAATAAAAAAGGCAGACATTCGAAAGTGGTAGTGAGTGTGTTTGGATAACCTATAATAAAATATAATATATATATATATATAATATATATATATATAAATATATATATATATATAATTATATATATATATATATATATATATATATATAATATAACTATATATATATTATATAATCTATATTATATATAATTATATATATATAATAAATATAAAATACTAAATATAAAAATATATATATTTAAATACTGATCTTATCTATCTTGTAATAATCTAATTATTTCTACAAATAGGTATAAATAATTAATATATATATATATATATATATATATATATATATAATATAATAATATTATAAATAATATAATATATATATACACATATAAAATATATATATATATTTTATATAATTTTAATATATATATGTTATAATATATATATATATATATAATATATATAATATATATATATATATATATATCCTATATATATAAATATAATACTAAATATATAATATATAATAATATTATAAATATAATATAAAAATAAAATTATATAAAGAACCCCTTAAGTTATTCTCACCTTCTGGGATGAACCTGGCCCTCGCGTCGCGACGTATGATTGACCACTACGTCACGCGCGCGGTGCGACTAAAGGAAGAACTGAAATGTTCCTGTAGTGAATATATCACCCACAACAAGGAACCCAACACGAACTCATACCCGTGGGACGAGGAAAGAGCGCGTTGTGTTCCTTGTTTGGTTGATTAGAATATATTCCACTACAGGAACATTTCTCGGCGTTCGTATTTTTATCCATCGTGACGTAGTAGCGACAACACAAATGCGCGTTCATCTCTAGGCGCCAGGTTCAATCCCAGCAGAGTTTGAAATTACTTTAAGGTGTTATTTTTAACAAAACTATCCACACATGCCGGTGAGGTGAAAAAATATAACAAGGAAGATTGCAGCAGTTATCTTATCCAATATCCATACTATATATATATATTTATATATATATATATTATATAATAATATTTATATATATAATGGAAATATAACCAATAAAAAAAAAGTAAAATAGACGATAGATAAATATATATATATAATAAATATAAAATTATATATATAAAAAAAAATATTATAAATTATATATTATTATATATACAGTATATATGTACTATCCATATACAGTATGATGTATATATACAACAGAAAATAAAACAATAATATAATAATATATATAATAATAAATATATATAGGCAAGAATAAAAATATAAAAATATATATAAAATAGATACAAAAAATAATACAAAGTATATTTAAACAAATATAAAATATATAGTAATAAAATCTTATATATAATATAAAATAAATATATATTAATATAAAATAAAATTAATATATTGTTTCTTCATCCTCCCACCGATTCCATAGTTTTCAGGGTGAGGGTAAACATGCACCGTAAACAGATAGTGTAGAACAACATGACCTCAGTGCGAACGATCTTGGCAGCCAAAAATCTTTCACTGAGCTTCAGACATCAGTGACCACTCCCACTGTGTTATCCATCAATGTCAGGGCGTTCATCCCCAGACAGGCTCACAACATGCCCCCTCACAAACCCAAACATTCCTCCTATTTATGCACCTTCTTATCGCTTCTGCTGAAATCATATTCTTCTCAGACATTTCTTTTACTGACTTCCAATCCCTTTTTCAGTTCCGCTTTTTCATGGCCTTCATATATATATATATATATATATAATATATATATATATATATATATATATATATATATATATATATATATATATTATATATAATATATATATATATATATATATATATATATATATATATATATATATATATATATATATATATATATATATATATATATATATATATATATATATATATAATAAATATATATATATTATATATATATATATATATATATATATATAATATATATATATATATATATATATATAATATATAAATATTGTATATATATATATATATAATATATAATTTGTCATTATTGAAGGAAAACATCTGTTCGAAACGATATGATATCATTCAAAATCGGGTCTTTGTTTGTTCCATTTTAATTGCATAAGACCTCCGAGACTTTCTCCTTCGTCATTTCAAAGGGTCGTAAATAACAAAACAAACAATATATAAAACTGGGAAACTAGGAAAATAATAATAATAATAATAAAAAATAATAATAATAATAATAATAATAATAATAATAATAATAATAATAATAATAATAATAATAATAATAATAATAATAATAATAATAATAATAATAATAATAATAGCGTCCTTCAAGCTTAATACATACAAACATACATACAGTAACCCAGTTTCAAGTGAGTTTTGACGAAAATATTAAAAACACCTGCACAATAGTACCTATGACCAGGTGTATTTTTATTATTATTCTGACAACCTATCTTATTGAACACCAATAGAAATAAAAAATCAAAAAATAAATTTCATTTTCCTTTACATATTAAACTGGCCACGGTTTGTAATGAAAAAAAAAATTGATAAAACTTATTTTTAAGAGAAACCAACATATTATAATACGTTCATGCTAGTTTGTAAAACTTGCAAATGAAAGAAAATTGGTAAAGAAAAGGAGAAGTCTCTACAAATTAATACAAATGAATTCAAAGCGAACAAAACACGCGTGATTTTAAAACCTCAACCTTAAAATCAAACGGATAAAACAGTGTAATAAGCAAGATAGATGAATACTACAACAGCGCTTGGTTCCGCAATCTGCATTTCAGGATTAAATGAAAACAAACCGATATATATATATATATATTATATATATATATATATATATTATATATATATTAATATATTATATTATATTATATATATATATATATTATATATATTATATATATTATATATATATATATATATATATATATATATATATATATTATTATATATATGATAATATATTATATATATATATTTTAGGCGTGGTCTTAAAATCAAAAGTTTGAAATTCTTAGCTCCATGTTGGGGAATTTGTTACATTATAGGAAAAAACTCTCTATGCAAAATATTTTTGAATTCTGAATATTAGAACATCTTGCACAAGGACATTGAAATTTGACTGTTAACGCTTCCCGGACGTTTCTTGTAACATTTAGTGACAATTGCTTACGTTGTTGTTTATGGTGCAGCATACACTGATTCCCAGACATTTCTTGTAACGTTTAGTACCAATTGTTTACGTTGCTGTTTATGGTGCAGCACACAGAGATTAGTAATTGCACGTATCTATACTTTGTGTCCGATAAAATAGGGCAATGCGCTATTCTGATTTTTAACACTATCTGATGACAGCATTGTTAAGGTGTGCGTCTACAAAGGCAGAAGTGCTTACATTTTCATTTTCATTTTCTATATGCTTTATTATTATTATTATTATTATTATTATTATTATTATTATTATTATTATTATTATTATTATTATTATTATTATTTTTATTATTTTATTTCATTTTTATTTCTTTTAGATAACATATACTAGTAAAATACTTGATAAATATTTAAAAGTTTAAACATAAAATAAATTTGAAAATAGTTATTTAAGATGGCATCAACTAGGCGCAAAGATTTTCTCGTTTCGCCTCAACCTGAGCTATTAGGTTCAAAGCCTCCCTCCAATGGAGAAGCTATTGGTGTAGTTTTATACTTACTTCAGCAAAATAAGCCTATTATCCGAAATGTAACAACCAAAGTTACTGAAATGGTCGAGCAATTCTGGGATATGGCCAGAATTCTGAAGATGAGAAAAGATACTATCATTACTAAAATGGAAAAGCTATATAAAGATTACGAACTAGTGAAAAAAGGGAAAACTCGTCGTTCTCCTAGGCAAATAGCATGAGAGGATGCATTCAAAAATCAAATAGAGAATCTTTTTGACGTTGCTCATACAGATGCATTAATTCGGATGACAAATGAAGAAGATAAAGCCTTTTTAATTGCCCAACGAGAGCCAGGTAGAAGAGGAAGAATGGGTAATATAGACAGAGCTCTGGCGAGAAAAGAGGTTAGAAAAACTGAAAGACAAGAGCGAACCTTACAACAGCTTCAGCGTGTTAAAGATGATATAGCTACTTCATCTGCTGTTGTTCAACTAGAGTCAACAAGTAGTTCCTCTTCCACCAGTGATGATTGTAATTCCAACCAAAAAGATGAGAATGTCCATGGAGCCGTTGGTGGGCAAACACCTCCACAAAGAAAAAAAGTAAAGAGAGCTAGAACCAATGTTATCACTCCCTCCTTAGCAGCAACTTTAGACAGAACTAAACTAACCGATTGCGCAGCTACATATGTTTTAATGGAAGCTGCAAGCTCTTTGGGTCATGATGCGAGCTTATTAAACATCAATCAGTCTTCAATTCGTCGCCAAAGAATGAAGCATAGACAACAAATTGCTTCTCACCTGAAAGATGAATTCAAGTCAGAAACTCCACTAATAGTTCACTGGGATGGTAAACTGATGAAGGATCTAACTTCCAAAGAACATATAGATCGACTCCCGATCCTGATATCTGGGAAGAATACAACGCAGTTACTACATGTCGCAAAGTTGGGCAGTGCAACCGGTCTCAATATGGCTAATGCAGTAGTTGAGGCAATTGAAAATTGGAATCTCCGGAATCAGGTTGTAGGGATGTCTTTTGACACGACAGCTTCAAATACTGGACGACACAAGGGTGCCTGCATATTGGTTGAACAAAAACTCGAAAAGGAATTGCTACACTTTCCATGCCGACATCACATTATGGAGCTTATTTTGCAAAATGTATTCTCAGAGGTTCTGGCCCTTTCATCTTCTCCCGAATTTGCCCTATTCAAACGATTCCAGGCTAATTGGGAATACATTGATAGAGATAAATTCTCGACAGGAATCCAATGTCCCACTATGCACGAGTTTTTGGCTGATATTAAAGAAGAACGTATTCGTTGGGCAGTAAGTGTGCTCCATGAGCATCGGAATTTGCGTGGGGATTACCGTGAACTGATTGAGCTGGTTATGATCTTTCTTGGGGGTGTTCCTTCTGGTGGTGTCCGTTTTTATGCTCCTGGACCCATGCATCTTGCAAGATGGATGAGTAAGATCATATACTCCCTGAAAGTATGGATGTTTCAAGGGCAATTTCATCTAACAAAATATGAAGAATCAGCACTTGGGAAAATCTGTATTTTTGGAGTGAGAATTTATGCAAAGGTATGGATAGATGCAGCAAACCCTGTAGCAGCTCCTAGGAATGATCTTTGTCGCATAAAAAACTTAAATTTGTATGACAAGATTGATTCAAATGTCGGAAATGCTGCTTTAAGTAAATTTTTACAACACCTTTGGTATCCGTCTGAAGAATTAATTGGACTCTCTCTTTTCGATCCAAAGGTACCCTCTGCTACAAAAAGGAAAATCGTCTCTGCCATTAAGGAAGGAGGTAGTGGGAGTGAAGAAATTCAATCACCTCCTAAGATGGTCACAATCCCAAAGGCATCTGTGAACAACAGCAATTTAAAGGACTTTGCAATAAAATGAACAATTCAATTCTTTGAAAAACTGCTCCTGAAGAGCGACTTTTTAGATTTTGATCCCGAATCATGGCTAGAAAGAGAAGATTATAAAACAGAAGTAGAAAAATAACAATAATGGGACAAACTAGGCAACAATGAGTGGTTTGCAGCCATGAAACCACCTCTTTGAGCGGTTAATACTCCAAAGAGAGGGGGACCTGGAAGCATGTGCCCTGGGTAAAACTTTGAGGTCATTGTGCAAGATGTTCTAATTGAGTAAATCGAGAAATATTTCATAGAGAGGGTTTTTAGAACCATAGGAACAAATTTGAAAGGTTGGAGTGAGATATTTTTGAATTTTTTTTTCACCTCTATATAAAAAAAAACCATAAATATATATATATATATATATATATATATATATATATATATATATATATATATATATATATATAATATATATATATATATATATATATATATATATATATATATATATATATATATATATATATATATATATATATATATATATATATATATATATATATATAGAATATATATATATTATGTATATTAATATATTATATATATTATATATATATATATATATATATATATATTATATATAGATAGAATAAAAAAATAGATATATATATATATATATATATATATATATATATATTTGAGGGGAAAAAAAGAAAGAAATAATATGCATTTCAAACGGAAAAAAAAAAAATACCAAAACAAAAATATTACATATAGTAATTAAATTACAGAAGTGATAAAAATTTTAATTCTTTAATAATTGAATAAGTATATATATAAATATTATATATTATATATAGTATAAATATATATATATAATATATATATAATATATATTATATATATAATATTATATATATATATATAATATATTATTATATATATATATATATATATATATATATAATATATATATATATATTATATTATATTAGTGATGGGGACGATTCCAAATTCACAGCCCGGATGCCGATGATATCCGATTCGATACCGTTTTCAAAGTGCCGATTTCCGGATTCCGATTCCGATTCCGATCTTTTATTATATATATATTATATATATATAATATATATATATCTATATATTATATATATATAATATATATTATATATATATCCTCTATTATATATATATATATATTATATATATTATAATATTTATTATATATATATATATATTATATATTATATATATATAATATATATATATATATTATATATATACTATATATATATATATAGTATTTAAATATAATATAATATATATATATATATATAATATATATATATATATATTATATATATAATATATATATATATAATATATATGCCTAATTTGCTAAAATCAACTAAAATTTTTAGATATTTAAAACCTTAAAAATTAATGTTATAGAATTCTCTTTTATTTTATCTTTGCTAAAGGAATAATTAGTTAATTACCTTTTTTATTTATTTTTTTAACACCACTGAAAAAATAATAGCAATATTTAAAAAATTTACAATAAATGAAACAATTTTTTCTTTTTTTTTTGTTTTAAAAAAATTCCTTCTTTAATTTACTAAAAGTAAGATCTTGAAGCAAATTATCATTATTATTTGTAGTTTAAATTTCATGGACTCTTAAGTTTTTGTTTAGTGCAAAAACACTTAACATTTCTCCGTCTGAGTGCATCCGATTTTTATAGGGAAAATAAATTGATCCTCCAATTTTGAAGGGTCTTTCACTTTCCACGGAAAATGGGACGAGCTTTGAATATTCAGCAAGGACAACCCCAAATGCTGAAAGGTCCTTTATTCCCGATTGACCACCATTGTAAGGGGAACTTTCTGAATTTTTAATAAGTTTCATATTTTTATTATTGAGCTGATTTCACTTTTTTATAACATCTTTCCATTTTTTTCTCAATATATGTGTCCTTTCTCTTGGGAATGCAAGTTTCTTTGCTGGTTTTAAAGTCTTTTTCTCTTTTAATTCCGAAAAACAGCCTTTCAAAACTGAATCGTTAAAACTATTATCTTCAGTATTCATCACTTTTTTCCCCATTTCTGTGATAAAATGAGAAATTCTGAAATGTAATTAAAGTTAGTTGAAACTGTTTTCCTTCCCTTTATACAACATATATCTTCGCACATCCATTGCTTAAGAATATCTTCCACCTTTTATATTGTTATAATCATCCTCAAGGAATGTAATTTTTAAAGCGTGGATCAACATAGGAAGTTTGAGAACTTTCTGTAAAGGAAATGCTGATCTATTTTTTACTGGAAATTTTTCATGTTGAACTGTAGACCCACCCAAGTCCCTCAAAAATAGCTCTTTTTTTCTTGATCTTTTCAAAAAAAAATGCAAATCATTTTCATATTTCTTGCGGATGCCATTGATTTCATGTGGCCCAATCTGAACAAGGTTTAAAGTTTAAAGTAGTCTCCATCTAAAACCAAAATTTAGTCCTAATCGACTCCCATTGCTTTCTGAAATTTTTCCACTTTATTTATTGTTATAATCATGCTCAAGAAAATGTAATTTTTAAAGCGTGGATCAAGATAGGTAGAAAGCACAAGATTCTTATCAGTAAAGTAATGCTGAATCTATTTTTACGAAATTTTTCCATGCTGTGTCCAGTTGTTTGTCTATGTTTTCTATTTTTTTCTGACTCTTTTCAAAAAAAAAATACATATATTTCATATGGGATTTATTGGCGATGCCAACATTTTTTGATTCTTGGCTCCATCATTTGTACAATCAACAAAAATTTTTATATTTTTAGCAAAATTTTTCAAGAACTTTCAATTGTTTCTAAGCATACAGGTTTTGAATTATCACTGCAATATGAAATGAGAGGTCTTTTGTTCAAAAAATTTTTGAAAGCATATGATACTGGCTATTAATCTGGTTTGTATATCCTGAATAAATTTGTGCTGTGGTAAAATTAAAATCTAGTTTAATATTTCTTCATACTTTTGGAAATAGCTTGGGCGTTCAAAGTGATTAAAATTTAAAATTGACCTCGATTTGTTTTGCAATGATGGATATATATTTTTTTTTAGTCCCTCTTTTGTCAAATATGGGCCATCGTTGAGAACTAGTGTTCCAAAGATGTTTAAAAAGGAAAGGCAATATTCCCTAATAT
>JABUQX010086491.1:35000-36507 GCA_015478945.1 Trachelipus rathkii
TATATATATTATTATATATAATATATATATATATATATCATACTAACTATATATTATATATATATGACACAAGTAACGTTTCAAATTCATTCCCAATATTCATTAATTAAACGAGGTAAAAAAGCAACCTAAATTGAGTTTCCTTCAGTACATCTTCTCCACGTGTAAAATAACCATACATTAGATAAAAATAGAATCAAAAGTTCCTTATCATGAAGTTCTCAAAGGCATTCTACAGATCTTTCTTTGTTCGTTTGGCCTTCGTCCAAAATCAGAGAAAGGTAAGGTTATCACTCTCTCTTTTCTAAATGATCTATAATTAATTTTCAAGAAAACACATATATCAAAATTTAAAAAAAAAAAGGATACATCACCGGATCCTTCCTCATCTCCCCAAAATTTACATATATATATAATAAAATATATAATATAATATATATATATATATATATTATATATATATATAATATACTAATACTATATAATATTATACTTATATATATATATTATATATATCACTATAACTACAAACCTTGGTCCCACCGAGACAGAGACGACTCTTCAACTTTTTTTTCTTACATTGTGTGAGAATTCTTACTTTTCGTCAACTGTTCGCATTCGAAGAGCACTTATCCGGCACCCACACGCATTTCAAACCTCCTCGCTCTTCCGGGACCACTTCCGCAAATTAATCAAAACACAAAAAAAACAAAAAAAAATAAAGATAAAAAAATAAAGAAAACAAAAAGAAACTAAACAATCAACTGCATATATACTATACTAATACACAATCCCAAACATATACACATCAATTCATATATACATACTTCATATATATATAATACTATATATATATATATATATACCAACCTACTATATACTAACTATATATAATATTCTCCATAACACACATTACACCTATACAACACTATATACTACATACATTTAGTATAATACTATATATATATATCTATATATATCATACATATACTAATATAATATATATATTATATAATATATATATAATAATATATATATACTATATGTCATTCATTTTTATTTCATAATTAATAGCTCAATTCTATTACAACACAAACAACATAATTAAAATCTGTAAAAACATCACATTTTAAAAAAATCAAAAACTTTAAAAAGAAAAAAAATATCAAGCATCAAACAAAACAAAAAGTTTTTCCAAAACTTCCCACCACTTAATACAAGTTTACAATGCCAAGATTGAAAAATAGGCTAAAAATGTAAAATGACTTGCCATTGAGAGATGAGAGAGAGAGATGAGATGAGAGGAGACGACCGCCACCCGACCGAACCAACGACCAGAACCAAACGCACAACACACCCCAGACCCAGGACAGACCCAACACAGAGAGAGAGAGAGACGAGAGAGACCCAACCCGACCCACAAAACGAAACATGAGAGAGAGACGATGAGAGAGGAGAGAGGAGATGAGAGAGAGCCGAGACGAGACCAGAGCAACCAATCTCTCTT
>JABUQX010086492.1:0-17500 GCA_015478945.1 Trachelipus rathkii
ACTTTACTAATGTCAATAGCCAGGAGTATTGATTGTTCTGTGGGATGGTGTATTGTTTAACCCGGTTACAATGTTTTGTGTGATATATGCTAGGGCTGTTAAGGTAGAATGGGATTTCTTTTTAAGCCATGCTGGTGATTTGGGAAGTGAAAATTGGGTTGGAATTTGGTGAGTATGATCTTCTCTATTAGATTGCACATGGAGAAGAGGAGGAATATGGGTTGGTATGAAGAAGGAAAGTTTGCATCTTTTCTGGGTTTTAGTTTGGGTATGATATTTGATTTTTTCAAGTGTGGAGGAGTATAGTTAAAAGAGCAGGATTTGTTGCAGATATGCTATAAATGATAAAGTGGATATAGTAAGTGATTTTTTGTTCCAAGTTAATAATAATCAGTTATACCATATATATATATAATTAATTTATGTTGTCCGATGTAGGACTCTGCCCTCATGTCTTTCGCCCACCCCCGCATTGGAGGGATCCCTTTATTGTTAGAGGCAAAGTTTTTCAAAAAATTTTTCCTAAGTTTGACACGAATTTGCTTTGCACGCATAGACACACGAAGAGCCCGCGAATATCCGTACTCCTATCAGTACCTATTTTAAGGTGCCAGATACCCAAACAGATTGATAAGTCAACAAGCTTCAAGTTTCACCCATTGTAATTAACATAATAACTACACAGTAATGATAACTGAATAGGCTGGCCGATGCCTATTTGTTCTGATTCGGTTTCATGTGTGCACTACGAGGTCACAGCAACTAAGATGCTGCGCGCGAGCCTTTCCAGTACATACCTTGTTACAAGATACTTTAGTCATTTGTTGGTGTATAATATTTTCACTTTTATTTTTAATGATCGTTATTTCCTGCTTCTTTTCTGTTCCTCAGTCTTATACGATTTATTTTTATAAATTTATCATATATATAAAGTATAATAAAAATATAGTGATTAATACATTTTTCAAGCCAATAATAATAATTGCAAAATATCAATTTTTACATAAATCAATAATACAAACTACTATTAATCTATAAATACCTTTTCCTCTTTTATTCTTGATATGTGTTTTTTTATAATATATATTAAACTATTATTTTCAACTTTCCATTTTCTAATAGTAAGAGATATTATAATAACCAAGTTTAGCTAATAGCTTTCTCTTTTATGTTATTTAAACTTATATATCTCGTATTATAATTTATCAATCAACAAGAACATATTTCTTTTAAAACCATAGGCCCTGACACACATATGTACAATTTAGTCATGACACACGCATCAACAACAATAATAATCGAAGAGGAGACCACTCAATTAATCAGTCTCGAAACGTTAAAATAAAAAAATAGATATTACGACAAACAGACATGACCATAATAAATAACTACACACACACCACATAATACTTATATATATAATATAATCCTTTACTATAAATAAATATTAACATATTATTATCAATATATACTCAAATATATATAATACAAAAATTAATTATCACAAATTGTGGTAATGGCAATAAAACTATAAGTTATCCACTAGTAATCTACACTATTCATATCTATGGCGAGAGACTTTTATCATACTATTGGGTGTGTATTACATTTACCTACCTATACTATACACTATATAATAATACATAATAATATACTCACCTTAAAAATCTATCAACGTAAGAATAACGGCGATTATTATTTATTTCAAATATTCCTATAATTGCTGCAAAAAAGCACACCATTCTGTCTGTGAATATTAATAATTGTAATATTATTTTTGTACTACTCCTTTGGGAGCCCATTTTTTACCTTATATTCTGCCACATTATTAATAGCCACCAAATTCTTTTAAAATCGCGCCATGAGAAAGATTCTCTCTTTCTGTAGCTTTAAAACGCCAGTCCTATCATTTTTAAATTCTACAATAACTCATCATGTTTAATCAGTAAGATTGTTGTCCTATTCTTTTATATTTTTGAACTTTAATATACCTTTATCATAACACTCCTTTAGGTTTTCCCCTCCAACAACAAGTTTGGAGAAACCTGCAGATGCTTGTTAGAATTTGACACATTAATAGTGTAAATTTCTGAACATAATAAAGATAAATTCATTTTGCCCTTGCGATGTCCTGGCTGTCTCTTCAGTTTTTTTTTTGATGGGGTTCCTTGTTCATTATCAACCCTCCCTAAAATTACTTTATTTTAATTTGTTCACTAGCAGTATTAATTATTTATTTTTCTAATACAATACAGTTTATGGAAGTGTCATTCTAGCAATTACTTTTTACATTTTTGTTTTACAAATAACAAAGTTTTGAATTTCTTACCCCTCATATCCATTCATGTCTAAATTCGTTTCTCATATCCATATTTCACAGACCTTGTTTCCAGCTATTTCCAGGTATTTACAGGTATTTACAGGTCCCTATCACACCTTTCTTCTAAAAGATCCTACGAGGGTCTTCTAGGGTGGTATGATTAAACGTCTTCTTCTTCTACAACTTCCTCCATATCCTCACTATCATCCGATGTATATTCTATTTTGATATCTTTATACCATACTCTCCTTCTAGTTACTCGTAAGTCGTCTCCTTTCTCCATGGTAATACAATTCAATTTTTCCATCTGGTCATTCTCAGGCAAAAAGTCTTTTTCAAGCTATCCACTTCGAATCTCTATCCAAGTTCGGGAATCGTATGGATTTACACTAGGTTCTGGTGTGTATTCTCTACCACCTCATAAAAGTCATTTTTCTTCCGATGGTTCTCGTTCGCCATTTGGTAACTGCCCTTTTTAAGTAAGCACAGATTTTCTTGTATTGTGGGTGGGGCTGATTTGCTTCTTGACATTTCCAGAAATGGTTTATGGGAGCTGAGCAGTGGCTTGTCTTATGGTCTTATCGGCGGTTCTTGATTTACTTTTTTTTCACATAGCATATCCGTCACAAAAGTTTTGGTCTTGGGCTAGGAGGGTTCCAGTAATCTTTCTTCGTGCTCATTGGTTGGGCTATATAGGCCTTGGTGGATTCTCTAACGTGCTTGGTTTTACTTCTACACCAGAGTATACTGACCTGCCTCACTCCATTAATCTGGGGGCTAATGCAAATAGTGGTTCCTCTGGACAAATATTATGCATCAACTCTCCAGATGATCGTGAAAAACTCGTTCACATTCTTAAATATGAAGTTCTCTCACAAGTATTTGACTCACGGAGGGAGCGGATGGGCTGATCGTGAGTCGACGACATCATACTGCCTGCGTTTTGACGGACAGCTGCATAGCTGTTTACATATGTGAAATCGGAATATTGTTGGTCAACTTGTTACTTTCTAGTCCAAATCATTGCGAAGTCCGTCTGTCGATTGTAACGGATCAAAGGTTGGGCGTATAAGGCAAACAGTAAACATTATTACCCCTCCCCCTTGCAAAATGGATAATCTTTTGCCACCATTTCATGAGGTATTGCACTAAACAGAGTGACCCCAACTAGTTTTTCCATTCCCTCGATCAGTTATTCGAATCATGGATCTTACTGTTGTGTTCGAAAGTATTCTAAGTCGGGTAAATCACACTGTAATCCAAACCTCTAGAAAATTTACAAGTGGATCAGTCAGTTTCTTCTCTTTTTCTATTTTTTCTTTCTTTCCCTCGTCTTTGCTTCTGTCAGTTGTATCATCTCCAGAATTAATACTAGAATTATCGGAAATTTTGCAAAATTTAATAAAACTTTACATCTTTGTAGGGCATCTCTTCCGGGTAATCGGCTAGAGCTCGTACCCTACTGTCACCGATGATCACAACTCTCTCATCATATTTGTCTATGCGACGTCTAGTCCTTCTACTGGTACTCATTCTGTAATATAGAACATATATTATTTTAACCATTAAATTACATAATTTATCTGGTGCTCATTGCCAAACGATCTCTTATTGATCATTAGGCAAACGATTTTTCCCTTTCCTTAAGCCAACGCGTATTTATTTTCATGTTTTCCATGGTGACCAGTCTCCTAATCACGCATGACCAAAATTTATTTAAAAAACAAAAACAAACATGCCAAATAAAAAATTTCTCATCTTGAATAGGACGCTATTTTTTTTTTTTCCCATCCTGGACATTCATTTCTTTTCTTGAAACTCAGGAATTAAATATTAATATAATTTTTCATGATTTGTTGTCAAAGTATCAACTTTTCCAGAAATTATTGAGTCAACTTATTTTCAAAATTAATTTTTTTTTTTGTTTTTTTTTTTTTTTTCTTTTATAGCAATCTTTGGAAAATCACCTAGGTGATCTATATTTTCTTTTTATTCGCTTATTAACCAATCTCTATTTGATTATTAAAGTAGCTTTATGAACTGCTTCAAAAAACAACAAAAACAATATTTTTTCACATTACTATATACTAAGGAAAATTTTTCTTATTTCCCTTATTTTATTTATTTTTTATATGTTTACCCAAAGCATCTTCTACTTGAATTAACTTACTATGAGGTACTATATTTATTAATATTCCAATAATTAATAACCCCACATATTTTTTTTTTTTTTTTTTTTTTCATATTTGCTTATGTTTTTTTTTTTTTTTTTTTTTTTTTTTTTTTTTTTTTTTCTTTTTTCTTTCTTGAATCTCTCTCTCAAGGTTCCTCCAGAATCACAGACTCCATCATTTTTTACCGTGTCGTAGTAAAAATTTGGTGTCATCCTCCCGAATCATATCTCCTCTAATTTGTATTCGTCCTCCCGTAGGAAGATCCCAATATATGACTTCAATAATTTCCGTCCATTAGACTTCGTCAATATCAACTTTGTACTCCTGTAATCTCTAATTGTTTTTCCGCCTACCTACTACCCCCATCCCTGATTACCTAATGGTATTTGACCCGCTCTAAACTTTTTCCCCAAATTAACCGCAAAAATGAAAAAAAAATTTTTTTACTTTGTTTTTTTTCTGAATCCTACTTCAAATCTTTTGGAACATTACTTTATCTAATGGGTCAAAGCCCCTCAACTATACTTCTGACTAGCTGCTTTCTTTTTCTTAATTCCACATAACCGCTAATTTCACTATTGATCTTTTACTAAAGTCCTAATCTGTGGTTCTAATTTTTTGTACTTTTCCGTAAAACGCTTTTTTAAAAATGAGTCTGAATGCCACATCACTTATATAAAAGTTTTTCCTAATTTTGTTGTATTATAAATAAGACTTCGGAGGTCCTATTAATACTTTACTATTACATAAGGTCCATGAAATTTCTTTCTTTGCCAATTTAATTAGCCACAGCATGCCCTTTAATACCATTGTTCTTCTTTTTTAAAAACTAAAACTCAAATTCAAGTCGAAATGGTTTCATAATTGGGGTCTTTTTTTTTCTTTCCAATGTTAATTTTCTGAACTCAATTTTTCTTACGTTATCTAAAAATAAGCTAGCTGGGGTTTGTTGTAATTCCCTATGGAAACTATGATTGTACGTACTGACGATATCACCTAATTTACAATCCCAAGTATCTACGTCATCTAACATCCTAAGCATGTTTAGTATAGTTCTATTCACTCGTTCTACAATCCCGTTCGTTGATGGTACATTTGCAGCGGTTAATCTATGATGTATGTCTTTCCCTGATAAAAACCCATCCATCAACTGATTCCTAAATTCTGATCCATTATCTGTTTGTATCTCTTTTGGGTTCTTCAAGAAAGCAGCCAACATAACTCGAAAATTAGTCAAAACTGTTTCAGCTTTCTTATCCGGTAAGGGTATGGCCATTAACCATTTTGAATACAAATCGATACCTACTAATACATATTTGTTTCCTTTCTTAGTCATTGGCAACTCCATTAAGTCCAGAGCAACAATGTCAAATGGTCCTTTTGCTTTTACTTTCCAAGTTGGTGATTTATTTCTTCTTGCTGGTATACCCTTATTCTCCTGACATTTAATACAAGTTTTCGCAATGTTACTACAAATGTGATAAGCCTTTGGATGCCATGCTAATGCGCTGATCTTCTACAAAGTAAAAGGTGGAAAGGAAGAATTAGCAAATACTCAAATTAAATCGGATATAATTGGAGGAAGAGAAAAAGAGACGTGTGGCTGTTCAGTCATTTTCATTAGATAACCATCTTGACACACTATTTCATGCAAGTATCTACTAAACGGTCGAAGGACAAAATCTTGTTTCATTTGTTTCATTCTTTCTAAATCACTTTGTTCTTGGCTCAACACTTCTAAAAGTTTTTTCAATTGACGGTCATCTTTTTGCCTTCGCTTCACTTTTTCTTGTAACCTATCCTCATCATAGCAGTATATAAGTGTTTCATTCAATGCTGGTAATTCAGGTTCAGTTAAATTTTGTTCATCCCCTTCCGAAGTGCTCTGTTCTTCTTCCTCACTCTTACTCTGTGTATCTTCCGACTCACTCCTTACTTCTTCCTCCTGGTTTCCTAACCTCTCCTCTAACTCATCTTCTGTTCCCTCTGAAAGTTCGAACAACACAACTTCGTGGGGTTTAACTATTTCCTCATTTATATCAATTAAATCGTATACTACGTCAAATTCCTCAAAAACGTCCATATTTTGAACTTCTTTCTTTTCTGTCTCAAGCAGGTTAAAATGAATTCCATCCACACAATGTAAATGGCAGATTGGCAGTTCTTCTTTATTGTTAGTATTATACTGAATCTTAAGGTCTCTTCCATGATATACCCATATAGCGATCTTGTTTTCTCTAGCACACGCTTCTATAATCTCAGCAGTCACTAAAGTACCTACATTACTCATTCTCTTTAGTTGTTGTCTTTGTGTTTTACTATCCACCAACCCAAATTCTTTAATGTTACTTTGCACTCTATTAACTGCTTTTTCTCGAACCAACTTATGAGTTTCCATACTGCCAAACAGATGCAAAGCTATTGCTTGGAATATTGAATTTCCACCTCCAGGGATGTCTCGTACTTTAAATCCGATAGGTATAGTATCTTGTTCCATTTCTAGAGCTACTGCTTCCATGGGTTCACTCATTCCACATCTTGACAAAAAGTCGCTAATGCAATTAAACTTTCCAGGAATATACTTTATCTCAAAATCATACTCCGCCAAATCGGTCAAAGTTCTGGCGATTCTAGAATTCACTCCTGCCATGTTGTGTAAATAAGTCAAAGGCTGATGATCCGACCATATGATGAATTTTCTGCATCTTAAAAACACTCTAAACGTCTTTACTCCCCATCTTAATGCGGCTAATTCTTTTTCCAGTGTACTATAATTTAGTTGTGCTCCACTGAAACACATTGAAGCATAAGCTATTACTTTACTAATTCCATCCTGCTGCTGTTTTAGGCAAGCGCCTGCACCCATTCCCGAAGCATCAACAAATAATTCCAGTGGTTCTATACTTTCGTAATCTGGGAATGACAATATGGGTGTTTCAGTCATTGCCTCTTTTAGTCGATCGAAGCTATACTGACATTCTGTAGTCCATTTTATGCTCTTGCCAGATGTTAATCTTGACAGTGGCTTCATTAATTGAGCGGCATTTGGGATATGCCTTCGATAGTAACTAACGCTTCCAAGGAAGCTCTGCAGCTGTTTAACAGTTTTTGGCACTGTCGCTTGTTGAATTGCTGTGATGTATTCTTTTAACGGTAATAATCCTTCCGAACTCACTTCTTGGCCCAAAAACTTGATGGCTCTCTTAAAAATGTTGCATTTCTCCGGTTTGATTTTCAAATTATATTCCCTTAATCGAATTAACACATCAGTCAGGTTCTTCAGATGGTCTTCAAAATCGCGCCCCAATACCAAGATATCTAAATAGGCAATCACTTGAGTCCAATCGAACCCTTTTAACATTAAATTCACCAGACGCTGAAATGTTGCTGGACTATTACTGAGACCAAAGGGTAAACGTACGAACTCCAAATGCTTAGTGGCAGTTGAGAAGGCAGTTAACGGTCTTGATTCTTCATCCATGGGCACATTATAGTAACCCTTGGTCATGTCTAAAAGTGAAAAATACACTGATCCCTTTAAGTTGTAAATATAGTCAGCTGCAACTGGTAATGGAAAACTATCTTTTACAGTTTTTTGGTTAAGTGCTCGATAATCTATACAGACTCGTATCTTTCCATTCTTTTTAATTACTGGTACTAATGGACTACTCCACGGACTTTTCGATGGTTGTATTATCTTTTGCTCTTCTAACCCAGCCAATTCCTCATCAACCATAGCTTGTATTTTTGGGTTGAACCGACGTACTTTTTGTTTGATAGGTGTGTCATCGGTTAACTGTATATGGTGAGCCACTTTATCTGTGTAACCCACATCATTTTCGTCTTTACTAATAATGTCCTTAAATTGAGTTAACACTTCCTTAACTTTTTCTTTTTGTTCCCGGGTCAAGTCAGTTTGATGTAATTGGAACCTTTCTTCTAAAGATACTTCCTGGTTATTAGGAAGATCTGCTTCAAATTCATTTATGTCTCTGATTTCTACCAAGTTATTTCCTCTTTCGATTAGTTCCACTGCCTTAGCTATAACGGATCCTGATTGAATATGAGCAGTTTCATCACTCAAATTAATAATACTTACTATCGCTTTTGGACCTTTATTTACAGTATTTGAAACTAACAACCCTTTTTGATCTAAATCATAATTTTTCCTTTCGGTACTATATAAATACGGTTTCTTAATATCTTCTGGCCAAACTAATTCCACCATATTAACACATCCAGGTCTGATTGTTACATTTTTGTCCAATTTCAATTCCACATTATCTAATGACACACAATTCCTACTCAGATTACAAAGGAATACTTCTTGACTTTCGAAACGACATGTTAATCTATTTTCCTGCAAATCTATAGTTAAACAATGAGTCTTTATAAACCCTATTCCCAATATGATATCATGTTTTGTTTTATCACTAATTATGAATCGTTCATCTTTAACCAGATACCCTCCTAAATAAAAGGAAAAATATGCTTCACCACAAGTTGGTTCACAATCCCCATGTACTCCTATCAAATGAATCCCTTTCTGTTCTGTCAGTTTCAATCCAAATTTTTTAGGCAATGTTCTAAGACATGAGATTTACTCAGCTCCTGTAATCGACTAATGCTCGGACAGGTCCTCTTTTTGTTTCCAATGATACATAAATTCTTTCATCCCGGCCTGCTACTGCAAGGTTTTTTGTTTGTACACCCTCAATTCCTTGCACATTCAAGGGTGTTACTCGTTTTCCGAAGTTCTCCGTTCTTTTAAGGCATCTTTGAACTGAACACAATCTTTCATAAGGTGGTTTTGATCACAGTAAGGACAGTTTAATGTTCTAGCCTGTCTTGTTTCGTTATTAGTGACGGTTGTAGTGCCTTCTTGTCTTGGTTGCTGGTTGTTATTACTTTCTTGACGTGATTTCCGATTTCTACACTCTTGGATTCTGTGTCCCTTTTTGCCACAACAAAAACAGCAATTATTCTTTTTGTAACACTTTTCTTCGAGGTGTCCTTCTCGTTTACAAAAGTTGCACTTTAAAATTTGATCTTCTTTAGTTTTAGTTTCAGTAACCTGAATTTCCTTCTTATTGGTGGTCTTAGTTATCTTCTTTTCTTTTCCCTCAGGAAGCTGATCTGTTTGGAAGCACTTTTCTACATTATGTGCTATTTCTACTACCCTGTTGACACTCATATTAGGTTCTGACAATGTGGCAAATTTCACTTTTGCGGCTGCGTCACTACTCAATCCATCCATGATTTTAAGTTTTTTCATTTGTCCGTACAATATTTGTGCGCTGTCCATTCCAGCTAAGGCTGCAAGTTTATCCAATCTCATTGAATAATTTATGATGGACTCGTTCTTATTTCTTCCTGTAGCCCAAAATCTTGTTAAGAGAACATCTGTACTTGTTGTTAATTGCTTTATGATTCCTCGTAGCTTTTCTTTCACCCTTGTGTATGGTATTCTACCTCCTTCAATGTTAATAAACGCTTCTAAGATGTCACCCTCCAAATAATTCCCTAACACCCTACTCCATGTCTCTGGTACTTTTGAATATGTGTGTGAGCAATAAACCTCAAACTCATGTAAGAACTCTTCAAACTCCCACCCTGAATCTACCGAAAACTTAAGTGGTGGTGGTACTAAAGCTCTAACCAAATTTGGATTATACAATGTGGGGTGTTCAGGTGTTGGTGGTAATTGATTCAATTCTATGTTTTCTAATGGTTCTGAGTTTACTGGGGTAGATTGTATAAATCCCCCTGTTGCTTGGCTCAATCCATCACCTTGTGGTTCCACTACTACTGGTTCAGATGCGTCACCATTCCTATTTATTTCACCCTGATTTTCATTTTCATGATCCCCCATTATGGAG
The DNA here is from genome assembly GCA_015478945.1 of Trachelipus rathkii. Lineage (NCBI taxonomy): Eukaryota > Metazoa > Arthropoda > Malacostraca > Isopoda > Trachelipodidae > Trachelipus > Trachelipus rathkii. Next base: position 10,374 of record JABUQX010086492.1, read on the forward strand.
TATACTAAACTTAATCTACTTCAACAAGCTCTAAATCTATTATTACACCGCAATAACTAAAAATTTCTAAATTGTAAAAAAAAATTTTTTTTTTTTTTTTTTTTTTCAACCTAAGTCAAACCAACCTCACAAATTATCAAAAACAAGCTAAAAACCCCGTCGAATCCTGGTCATACGGCACCAAATTTTATACTCTTTATAGTAGGGCAGTTATAGGGCCACTGAGCTGCTCCACCTAGGTATAAACTTTTGTTGAAGTTTTTCAAGTTCAATACTCCCGTTCTAAATTTATAGTGGTTTCTTACACAAACTGTTACAGTGCGTTGTGTCTAACTGTCCTCTTACTCTTTTATTCTTGTTTTTAATTTAATAAAAATCCCTTATGTGTTTACTGGCTCTTACTTGTTTTTAACTCCTTAATTAAATAAAATAAATAATTTCGTTTATTCAGTATTTATAATCCTAGTATCCAGTATTGTAGTATTATTTTAGTCACTTTCAGGCATCAAGATCACTCTAGTTAATTGTTGATGTCTCTCCAAAATGTTACACCTTTTACTAAAGTATTCTTATGATAATATAAAACTCAAATTTACAGAACCGATTCAAAATGTAAGTAGGTTAATACTTCAGTATAATGTCAGCTCTCATATCCGATTAAACCTCCAATTAATTTGCAAGTTCACTCTAATTAAAATAAACTAAAATCTCGTAAAAATAATTCAAATCCAAAATGGTTGAACTACCTGTAAAATGAAAGTCATCAATCGTAAATCTGCATTGCACTTTATAATTGAATCGGATCCAATTACAACAATGATCAGTTGTTACTATGCAAGATTACCTTCAACTGATCAATCACTAAATAACTCCAAGTCCAAAAGGCAGATCCAACTAAATCAAATTGAGAACTAATAACTATAAAAACAAAGTAAAATCAAAAGCATCGATCTCAAATTAAACTAAGTCCATATTTAATCAATGTGAAAAATAAATCTAAGTTGAAACTATCGATGTCAATTTAAATTCAAAGTCCAACCTATCAATGTCAAAATAAATCCAGGTTAGGATAAATGTAAGGTTTAACAACTATTAATTCCAAAAATCTAAAGTCAGTTACAATTAATCTGAATCCAAAAGCTATCTATCCTGAAAAGTTCTAAGTTTAAAAGCTAAACTAAAATTGAAATTCTAAAATAATTCCAACTGTCAAAACTGTCAATCTCAAAAACAATGAAGTCGAAACTAAATCCAAGTGTCAAAATGTGTGAAGTGGACTAAATATAAAGTCCAAATAATTCTAACGGTCAAAATGTCGATTGTCAACTAAACGCAAAATTCAAACAAATCGAACTGTCATAAGTTTCAAATGCAATCAAATATAACTTCAAAATAAATCGGACTTTCAAAATGTTCAAATGTAACTAAGTACAGCTTCAAAGTAATGTGTCCTGTCAAAATGTTCAAATGCAACTAAGTACAGTCCAATCTGAAGTCCAACAATGATCAATGACAACTAGGGTCGAATACTGTCATCAGTATCTAAGTCTAAAGTTGAACCCAAACTATTGAAAAATAATTAAATCTGAAATAAACACAAGTCGATAACCAATACTGTATATCAACAATGATGTATACTCTTCTGATGCAATTATTCGTTGGACTAGTTGGACTGTATCGTAACAACTTACGTAATCTCCAAAAAGTAACCTCATTAAATTATTCAAAAATTCTGCTACACTTCAAACAATTTCCAAATTCAAATAAAAGTCTGCTAAATAAAATAAAACTCTTCTAATATTTATTTATTATATACACTCGTGGCTTCAATTAAAAGATTTCAATTAAAATATATCTTTATACAACTTCATCAAATCGTTAACTGATAACAAATCAAACTTGCTCAGATCAAACAAATATCCTATGGTTCACAAAATAAATTTTAAACTTCAAAATAAATTTTATTCAAATCGTTTTCCAAAAACTTTAAACTTCAAAATATTTTTATATTCAAAGCTATTACAAAATATTAAGCCTTTATAATAGACTATGTTTCACATTGCTACAAATGTTAAGTTTTCAAAATGAACTATGCTTCACGTTGTGACAAAATACTAAGTTTTCAAAAATGAACTATGCTTCACGTTGTGACAAAATACTAAGTTTTCAAAAACTGAACTATGCTTCACGTTGTTACAAAGTCCTAAATTTTCCAAAATAAGCTATTTGCCAAGTGGTTTTAAAATACTAAGCTTTCAAAAATAAGCTATGTTGTTTTCTTTTAATTCCAATGTAAACTCAAATATTATACTCAAATAATTTATTTCAAATTCCAATACTAATAAAACTATCAAAATAATATATACAGAACCTACTAACCACCGTTAAGTAACTGTTTTTATAAGTACGGCTGTTGATGACTAAACAACTCTTAACTAAAATCTATCAAATAAAAATTCTGAATCAAAATCAATACGTATAATTTAATAACAAACCTAACAAGTTAAACTATAAAATAATTTAAGTTATCAATTGATAACACACTGGCTTCAAAATATCAAATTAATATGTAAACTCTAAAATATTCCTATCATATATGGATATAGGCTAAAGCTCATTTAATGTTGTCCTCGTAGTTGCTGTCCAATTTATTCTCGTAATCTATAGGCTAATGCACTTTTCTAAAAATTATAACAGAGATCTAATATGCTAATGCGTGACAAATTTTTTGGCTATGGCACAATAATATCAGAAATTATATATGGTCAAACCATATATAATAATAATTTAGCAAAATATTCAAAACACCTTATATTACCTGAAGTGTTTTGTTCCAAAGTCAATATCGTTATAATAAATTTCCTATTCTAAGCTAAATCTTTATTTACAATACTAAATATAAATGACCATATAAACAAATAACAAAGTTTTTCAAAATTTCCTAAGTTTGAACACGAATGCTTTGCACGCATCCAACAATCCTATCAGTACAAGAGTTTGTCAACAAGTCAAGTCTCCACGACTATGCTGGCGCCATTTTGATTCGGTTTCATGACGTCACAGCCATCTTGTTAGTTTGTGGGAATTTCTTTAAAAATTCCCTTTTTCCAAAATACGTTTCTTAAAATAAAAATATAGTGATTAATACATTTTTCAAGCAATTTTTACATACTTAAACCACTATTTCTATTAATTTTCTTTCTTAATTTTTTAATTTCTTTCTTTACTTTAATAATCTAATTTCCTTTATTACATACACATTCTTGCGCACATATGTACATTAGCATGCACACACACACACACACACACACCTATGTTATATATAATATATATATATATATATATATATATATTAATATATATATATAATATATATATATATATATAATATATATATAATATATATATATATATTTTATAATTTTTTATTTATCCTATACATCTGTCTTATTTCTACATTATATATTTTACCGCTTTAAAAACTCTATCTTTAATTTACATAACCAAATTTTATACTTTTAATATTTGACTTTAATATATTTACATAGGCCCTAAGTTTGAACTTTTAAAATTGACCATATGTGTACTATATCTTCAAACCCTAAATTACTTTATTTATCCTAGCAGTATTATTATTTATTTTCTAGCACTAGGTCTACATTACTTTTTACATTTTTAAATAACAAAGTTTGATTTCTTACCTCATATCCATATTTCACAGACCTTGTTTCCAGATATTTCCAGGTATTTACAGGTCCCTATCACAGCGGGTGGCCCGGATGGCATTGCTCTCCGAGTTTTGAGGAAGTGTGCTTCCGTGCTGACCCCACCCCTCGTTCAACTATATTCTCTATGCCTCAATACTAGCACTTTCCCTCAGTGTTGGAAGCGCGCATATGTTCAACCTATTCTGAAAAAATGATGCTGCTCTGATCCTTCTAACTATCGCCCTATAGCTCTCACTTGTATTCTTTCTAAGATTTTGAAACCCTTCTCACTCTCACTTCTAGATTGAATCTGGAATCTCTTTTCTTCCTTCCTGATTCCAAGTACGGCTTTTCGGTGCTCCAGATCTACTGGCGATATAATTTCTATTTAACAGATTTATGGTTTTCCGCCTTTAGGAACTACGGGAAGACTTGTGTGGTGGCGCTTGACATATCCAAAGCATTTGACCGGGTATGGCACGCGTCACTGCTCTCCAAGCTCCCCAACTTTGGGTTTTTTTTTTCCCTTCCTCTTTGCTTACTTTATGTCTAAGCTTTCTTTCAAATCGCTAATGTCGACTGTTGTTGATGGGGCGACTTTCTTCTTTTTTCTGTCAATAATGGTTTCTCAGGGTTCTGTTTATCTCCTAGCTTTATTCCAAAATATGCATTAATGATCTTCTCACCTGCAACATCTAACTCTATCCACTCATATGTCAATGAATTGACCCTTCATTCTTCAACCTCATATCAACTTCTGCTCCCTCTTTTAACTTCTAGAATTGCCTCTCGTTTAAATCTTTCCGATTCTATTCTCGCTGATCTGATAGAATTTCAGGGTTGGGTCGTCTCAAGCTTGTGAAATTTAATTTCTTTAAAAAGCCCAACTTCTACAAATCTTCTCTCTCTAAGACACTTAACTTTTTCTATCTCTTTCGACGGTTTCTCGTCTCTCCTGTTGACAAAATAAAAACATCCTTGGCCTTACATAAACAAAATTTTTTTTTGGAAACTGTGAAATCACAGTGGTTGCTAGGCGGGCCTCAAAGAACTGGGAGTTCTGTTTAGAGTGCGAGACTTTTTTTCCTTTCTTCTCAGTTACTCCACCTATACAAGTGTCTCATCTGCCCTTGTATGGAGTTACTGCTCTCATATTTGTGGGGGGCGGGGCTCTGGTTTCATCCGGCTTTTTGGATAGGGTCGAGTCAAAGTCCAAAAGAACTTATAAACTGTCCTGTTATTTCTAGTTCACTCTTGACCCTTTATATTTTGCGGCGCGAGTTGTTGGTGCTTTATCCCTTTTCTATTAGTACTGTAGAGGCAAGTGCTTGAGGGAACTATCCACTCGCGGATCACCACCACCTTTACGACGACCTTGTAGCACAAGGGGTGCTGTGTCGGCACATGAGTTTTTGTGTTTGATGTTAGTAACTCCAGACTTTTTCGCTGCGGTGCTTCTTTCTTTCTGTAACTCTGTTCTGTGGAATTCTCTTCCATCATCTATGTTTCCTATCATTTAATTTCCCTCACTTTAAAGCCTGCGTCGTGCTCATCAACAAAATATGCGATAGATGGATTTTTGAGGCGTTCAACACCCACTCTTGAATAGGGTTCTGCCCGTGAGCGGCGGTGACAAGTGTAAAAAAAATAAATAAAAGGTTCTAATAAGGAATTTCCTTAAGCTAGCTAATACCCCACAAGAATAGCACTTCATAAGGTGAACCACTTCTGGAATGCATTAAAATAGCATAACGAAGGAGCTTTTGCTTGAACAAAAAAAAAAAAAAAAAAAAAAAAAAAAAAAACAAAAGAGGGAAGCCCCCTTTATTTGCACCCGGTAACAACACTGATAGTGACGTGGCGATGGTGGCTTTTCAAGCAAATAAACCTACTGAAGATTGAGGATTTTGGATATGTTAGACTTTTGATAAGTTAATGGCCGAAATTTCATTGACATCTCATTCACCCTCAAAGGAATCATACCAAGAACCCCATCAAAAAAACTGAAGAGACAGTCATCAAGGAGCAAAGATAATTCAAATTTGCAGTCTGTGAAAAGGAGATGAGGCTCTACGAAAACATGAGATGCTGCCTACAGAAAGAATCCTTTCATGGCGGTGGCATGAAAATGGGCAAGGTTTTCATTATTATTCAGTGCTTGCAGGCAATAATTATCAGCACCTTCTTCATCAGTCGAGAGAGAGTGTATTTATAGTGTAGGTTAGGTAGGAATGTAAACACCCCAAAATGAAAGTCTCTCGCCAGATACTAGTGAAAGCTTAATGTTTTTGCATCACAATTTGTGAATTTCTTTGAATTTGAAGTATTGAATGATATCTATTTTAAAGTAGTATTTTTATTTATGTCTGTAAACCAGCAATTTAGCATTTTTTCTTATTTTTTTAACAGTTATTTAACTTTTTTTTTTCTCTCTTCATTATTATTATTCTTTAATATTGTAGCTAGTTAACAGAATTTCTTGTAAATTGGTAATCATGTTTTAAAAAAAGCTATTAGCTAAAACTTTGTTAATACTTTACTGGAAATGGAAATGAAATATTTTTTAACTAACACAAACATAAAAAAGTTATTAATATTATATTTGCAATTATTATTCCGGTTTTAAACATCTATTTTTTAATTTTATAAAATAATATACTTGGGCACAACAAATATAAAATATAAAATGACTAAGTATTGTTTGTACTGGAAGTGCAATCTTGAGTTGCCTAAGCAGTGCACAAATGTTCTATCTTATTACTCGTGTAGTTTAATTATGTTAATTAAAGTTGGTTATCGGCAACCTAAAAAATAGGTATGCGGTATCCGGCCTCTTTTTTTCTTGGTATCAGTACTTGCTAATATATTATATGGTATATATATATATCCCCTTTATCATTTCATAGCATATCTGCAACAAATCCTGCTCTTTTAACTATACTCCTCCACACTGGAAAAAATCAAATATCATACCCAAACTAAAACCAGAAAAAGACTGCAACTTTCCTTCTTCATACAAACACCATATTCCTCCTCTCCCCTTGTTGCAAAACTAAATAGAAGAAGATATACTCACCAAATTCAACCAATTTTCACTTCCAAATCACCACATGGCTTAAAAAGAATCCATTCTACTTAACGCCTAGCATATATCAACAAAACTTGTAACCGGGTTAAACAATACACCATCCCACAGAACAATCAATACTCCTGGCTATTGACATTAGTAAAGTCTTAGATACAGTACCTAGACGCAATCTAATCCAAGAAAGTTCCAAATTCTTCCTTCCATAACAATTACAAAAAATGGCTATCTAATTTTATTCTGGATCTGGACACACTTCTCCGGTATCCAGCAAACATCAAATCTCAAAAACAGTAAAACTAAGAAAGGAGGCCCCTCCTTCCATGGAGTCGCTT
>JABUQX010086493.1:0-25935 GCA_015478945.1 Trachelipus rathkii
AAGGAATGCGGTAGAGACTCCCCCAATAAACCTCATGAATATATATATATATAAGTAATATATAAGCCTGACTAATAAGTTTGTTTTATGATTAAAATAATGTACCTTGGAATTTCAATAAATGAAGTAATATCTTGTGATTGTTTTGTATGTCTAAAGAATCCTTTAAACCCTATAGCTTTCATAAATATATTAAAACAGATAACTTATTTCAATATTATATATTAACATTATATACCGAGCGTATTTTAATAATCGAATTTCAATTATTATATCATACATAAATGCAAATATATTTTATAACAAAACAAAATAAACTTTTACACGTATCAATAGAAGGAGTTAATGGTAGAAATTACTTACCCTACTCTCTCCCATACTATCATGAATACATTATGATATTAACTGTTTGACTAACAGAATTTTATTACTATATATATTTTATACCGTCACACCTACTTTAAATTAATATTAAACAATAGTTTTATGGATTAGATAAGAGGAAGATTTGCATAACGTCCTATTTTAGATCTGGTTGTAATCCTACTGATATATTTAAGAGTAATAAAAATCCTATATAAACTTGGATTTTAATTTTATCAATTATTGTTCATAATGCATATCACAATTCATTTAAAATTATAATATATATATACCGATTTACTCACCGCAAATGCCTCGCCACATACCTCATTACATTACGCTTCCCCCTCTGATCCACCACTGTTAATCACATTATATAAAAATTATTTGTAATTTATTATATATATAGAAAATGTAACTGGGATGCCAAATAACTAGTCAAACTATATAACAACAATGGCTAAAGTATATTATAACTATTTTTCAGTGTAACAGTCGTTATTAAAAACATATTGTCTTGATAATCATCCATTTTATTTCTCCAATTGTACGAAACGTATATATAATGTCTCTAACCCCCTCTCCTTTAAGCACAATTTTAATATTAGAGAGGCGTCTAATTAATACAAATTCCCTTACACACTATCAGTTTAAATAACTTCACTTTACTATCCTGTCAGATTTTAAGAACAAAAATTTCCCTATTAAATATACAAAGACTAAAATAATAAAAAGAGGTACTTATATTATAATATAATATATATATAACTTTAACTTCTCTACCTCTAATCCCCAGATTTGAGTGGCTTACCCCTTTGCACCAACAGGTAGAAGAACAAAACTCGGGGCATTCCAACAGCATCGCATTAAATCTTCCCCGGAGGAGGAAACACAGACCATCACTGTGGGTATTCTCGGTCTCATGTGTGGGTTCGTTTACCAACCGCTCTCAATTAGGGCCAAAGCACCTACTAACCATAATATTCGGTTAAAACAAATATCTACCAAAACTATTACCCTCATATCCACCACCTCAAACCTGAATCTTCCAACACACTCCGGCCACCTTCCTGGTATTTTCAATTCATTCTTGCCTCTAAAACCAAACATCAATAAACCTGAGACATCCCTTCTCAAAAGACCCCCACAAAACGGAAAAAGAACCATATATCTTCCGGCCTCACAAAATGCTGCCTACTATTTTTTACTCACTATCCCTTGCAAGTAGGTTAGTATTACCCACACAGTCACCCTTGGCGAACTATTAAAAACACACATCTCCACTTAACTCAACCGAGCGTATCATAAACCCACTATGACTCCTTGTCTTTACACGACACGCAAAATAAATCAAACATAAAACCAGACAAACTCCGAAATTGGTAATCTGTTTAACTTCTTCCCAACATATGTCGATACCTTAGCCAATAAAAGCTCTTTCTTCAATCACAACACACTTCCAGAACTTTGGAAAGCGTTCTGTCAAAGTGATAGGCGTAACATCCATGATGTTCAGTCAAAATTCCTTCAACACACCTTTGCCTTTCAAACTCTCTTCAAGCACTATGGATTCACTACTACATAGAATCGCAATTTTTTACCATAAAGAGTCTAAACTCTTATTCAGGACCATAAGTATATTCCATCAACTATAACATAACAAGTAACAACAAATAATCATAGAAAAACCTATCGGCACTCAAACTTAGTCTCTTTACATTACCATGATTTAATTGACCAGCCACCTTCCTGTAATTCACAGCTTTCCTACTACACTCAGCATCATCTCATTCCGTTTCCAATCCATCATATATCTGCGCGGTTTACCAATTCTAATCTTCTGATCATGTTCCAGTTGGCGCTACAGAACTCAACAATAAACCTCTGATCGCACGAAAAGTATAATGTCTCCTCAATACATGTTTTACTATTCGCCATTATACACTCTTAAGTTCAAGTCACATTTACTTTGGAAACAACTCTCTTATCTTTTTACAACTACATCACTCAAAACCATCCGCTCTACCAACTCCTCCTGCATCTCGGAAGTCTCATACGAGATTCGACTAACCGAATCAACCCTTTAATAATTTTCATTAAGCACACAATGTTCAGGTCCTATTTGAGGCGATCTTAATATATGATACAACCCCAATTGAATAAGACTATCGCAAATACATTTTTCTTCTAAAACCAACCCACCTTTTGAGAAAATAAGCAGACCAATCTCGAAAACCACTTGAAACGTGATGAAGATCAGAAAGAAATCCAGTCGCCTGTAGCCTGAAGAGGTCTCGCAGTCCGTTATGGGTTCTTAATTTGCTTTTTATTATTACACATTAAATTATTCTACTATTTATAAAATTTATTTCATTAAAATTACCACACAAATAAAAGTGTCTATGAGGGAAACCCAACTGGATTAATTACAAAATTTCGTCTGCTGTTTCTAAAGTTTTTCATAAGCTTACTATAATTATTTAAAAACTAAGATATTTGTGACAGTTACACTCACCAACCATTATTGCACTAAGGTAATTAATAGGAACTTATGTTAATCCTTAAGCGACGTCATTCCGGTCATCCACCGGGGGTTTAAAGTAAAATATTACATTCCAAGTCACAAGGCCAACAATAAAGTACGCTATTCTTAATCACTCAATATATAATATAATTAACTAAAATACTTCATATATTAACTATATTAGTTATATTATATATATAACTTATACTCTTAGTGAGCTTCGATCATATTATATATATAGGCATGATCCATGTAATATATATTTTATTTTTTCCTTTTTCATTTCATTTCATTCAAATAATTTTATGTTGAAATATTTAATACTTTCACACATAATCATAATAAATACTCTTATAGCATATATATATTATAGATATATATACACCTTGTTCATTTACCTTCTCACTCAACTATTACGGGAGAGGGCTACTTTATTTATTCAAATGTTAAAATCTAACAGTATAACAATTAGTTTTTATAATTATATATAATTTCTTATTTCTACTTAACAACACTCCATAAACTAATTTCTTTATAGTTCTTATAGTTCTCCTTATCTCCTTTACTATATAATGATTATTAACCTATAGATATTAATAATTATTATATAGGTCTAAAATAGGTTTACCAGAAGATCAAAGTTATAGGTGATAACTATATACCTATATACATATGCTCGATATATACGCTAAACTTATAGTGCTAATTTTTGGATCATATTTGATACAGGCTCTTTTTTTTTAAGCGCTTGTAGAAAATAGGCAATTGAATATTATAACTCCATCCTCTACTCGTTCTCCATCCAACAACAATTAGAAGTATATTAACATTGCATTAATTAAAGAAACTGTTAGTTAATGCAAAGTATTAAAATTAGTTATATAGTCATTTACAGTTATATATTCATTTATCAGGATCAGCGACTTAAGAGCTTTGCACGCTATCTTTTTTGACTTACATTTCTGAGTTTATTTTAACGACTAACCGCGCCTACAGGCCACTATTCGGATTTCGGCGCCGGCCCGGCCCCGGCCCCGGCCCCGGCAAAATTCCCGCCCCGGTCGGTCCCTAATTGACACTTACAAATCTATTAAAACAAAATAATTCTAGCCTTCTGCTTATTAAATGTACTATCTATATATATATGGGAATATAGAGGCCGTGGGTTTAAGAAACATAGTAAAATAAAACCTTGTTAAGAGTATTCCTTTTTAAGCTATTATTTATTTTGTTTCGTTAATTTTCAAAAGCAATCAAAAATATAGACAAATTACCCATAAATATGAATACACACATTCTGTAGCCTAAACAGGCTCACTATTATATCCATTAACTATATTTCACCTTAAAAGCTTATAAACAACTATGAAAGTTATATATCCATTAATATAAATTAATTATTCTCGATCTTTTACTTATACCTTATAGCATCAGAGATTTAGTCTCACACAAATGCAATTTATTAAATTATTATTATAAATATCTATTATTACCATGTGCTACGTATTCATCTCTAATGCCATGGCCCTAAACACGCGAATTCTGAATATCATTACTAAAAATTACTTTTCTTTTCTACATTTCGTAAATTCTTCATCTTAGCAATCAATACTAATAAATTATAGAAGCAATTTATTTAAAATTCCCTATTCTAAGTTACTACCTTTATATTAAATTAAACCACCCTCTCCAATACTTTTTTCCTATAATACTCTTAACTTACTATTTCTTTTACTGAAAGGTGGGTAATACTTTATTAGCACTTAATTCCAAGTAGTATCGTAGTTAAGATTAGATAAATATATGTAATAACGTAAGGTAGAGGTTTCCATGACAATTATTATCTGTAGATAATTAGACTGTCCTCTGAATATCGAAAATAGTCTCTATATCTTAATTATAATGAGAATCACAAATTCATTTTCAAAATTATCAGAATAAGCTTCTTAACACTTTATAATAGTTTGACAGGTAACATTAGTATTCATCCAGCATATCTTATTCAGTTTTTTCATCTCTTTTATTAATAGAATTTATATTAAATTTATATTAAAATTATAATAAAATATATTAATAGTATTATATTTCATTATATATTATTATAATATTGGTCCTATAGGGTATATATGTATATATATAGGGTATTTTATATTATATATATATATTACACTAATATATCATTCTCCTTATTCTTTTTATTATTTATATATATATAGCTTGTTGGGAATATATTCAAAAGGTACATTGGTCCCAAATATAAATTACTTTATTAATAAAAATAAAAAACGTTTATACTATTGCTTCACTACATCTAGATCAACAATTGTGAAGAATACAGTGATGGTGGACAGTCATTTAAAACCTAGATAAAATTATGAATTATAGGGGATACGACTAAGTGAGATTTGGTTCATTCGCGGGAGACGAATTTAACAGGCAAATTTTGACAACCAAATTTTTGTGCCCCTTAATAGAGCCGATTTATGCAAAAGTAGATATATTTAAATAGTATTTTCCTACACTCTCCTCCTGACTCATATCAAATTTCTCTTTAGCGTACAAATTCTGTCACATTCGTCCCGATAATTATACCTTACTTCTTTAGCGATTGCCGATGTCGATATCCATGTACTCGCGCACATCCATGTATTAGATCTACTTTAAAACTAGAGATTATTAAAATTATAAAATATAGTTATATATATATCATTCTTACACTCATACTATATATATTCTATATATATATTTACTATATTTATCAAAATGCATTATATATTTACTACGTCTCTCTATATATATAATCTTACTCTATTTCTTCTTTCTATACTATATATATATCTCTCACTTAGGGACTTCTCTTCTATATTTTACTAAATTTCAGTTTAAAACTATATTTAAAAACTTCATCTTACATATATATTATAATAAATATCTAACTATATATATATATCTTAATTTATATTAATATATATATATAATAATATATATAAGCTCTACAATTGTATTAGTTAAAATATGATTTCATAACTGAGTTAAAGGAGCCAGGAATCTATGGCTCCTTTTTCTTCTTATGAAAAGGGATATTATCCTTATAAAATATATCAAACTGCTAAGCATTTTATTAGACATTCTAGCTACTCGAGGCATCTTTAGGTAGAAATGAAATATTAAATCTAAAAATCAAGATACTATGACTGAGGAATCGAATTGGAGCACAAACACATGAAGTTGAGCAAGTAATTTTAAAACAACACACCTTAAATGGCTATGGCAATTACGTAATATGTTGCAAATATTTTTTATTCAGGTTGCAAAAAATTTAAAGAGGAACACCCTAACCATATCCATCTGAAATCTTCGCATTGTAGTCGCTGTGAATAATTGCCAGTTGACTATTTCATAATCACAAATTAAGTCAATCGGCCATTACTTTCAGAAACCTGCATAATCTGTTTCAATGCACTTGTATTTTGGGAGGCTAATCTTTTTAATGGAGGGCCTTTTCAAGAATTTCACACCAGCCATTACTTGGACTCCCTATTTTTCGTCATTATTCAGTAATTTATTTTTTTCGATGTCACCTTCGTTAATGCGAATTTAGGATAGCCCTTTCTTTACACTCATTATCAATTGTGATTCTTGAACTTAACAGAAGCTAAATATTGTTTAGTTATAATTTTTAGTTTAATGGCATATATCCAGATTGAGAGACTTCCGAAAAGGAAGAATTTGAAAACTACCTTTGAAATATGTTCTAGCAAGGTAGGCTGTTAATAAATACTGAAAGGGTCATTTTTCATTAAGTTAAAGATTGCGAATTACATGTTTAACTTTTAATCATAACCTACTGCTAACGAAGAGTTAGAGATTGTGCTAGCAAACGACTCACACATAGATTAAATAATATTATGAGTTTCAATTTATTAATATATATCTATATTAATTGAACAACCACAAATATTTCTATTACCTATATATATTATATGATATCATATCTCTATCACAAATAGTATGTGGATGTTCGTTATTACTTGGTGTGGGTGCGTGGTGTGGGGTTGGTGGATATAGATAGTTGTGTGCTTGTGGGTGTAGTGGTGGGTGTGTGTTGATGGCGTGTTGATGGTCGTTACGGGTTCGTTGATTTGGGGGTTGGTGGGGCCTGTTGTATCGAGACCTTTAATACCTCTATGTATACTCCCATAATAATATTATTCTAATCTCTCATGATTTACTGTGTGACATAGGTGTATCAATACTATATATATCTATTATTTTCTTTTAGGGTTATTTTCATCGATTTTTTTTACACAAATAGACATAAATATAATTAAATATATATATATGTAATATTAAAACAAAATATAGTATATAATATAATATCATATATTAATATATGGTCATTCCATGGAAAATAAAAGTATATTAATTTTATATGATAATATGAAACATTACCTCTTTTACAGTGGTAATGAATTTTTTTTCGGGTAATATCTTAACTATTGTTCATGTTAGGCTGTTCTATTACACACTTAATATTATATATATTACTATAACCTCACTATAACTAATAAATCAATATATTAGACCAATGCGATTAATATATTAATGTTACCAAGTTTAGTGAAGATGTTATAATACAAGTAGAGAGAGGAGAGTATGGACTGACTGAGTGATAATAAGTGAATATCTAGGAATCGAGTAGATGTGAGGGAAAGCATATTGTATTTACATGAGAAGATGAAGGAGCGTAGGGTATGAGATGTTAACTTCAGTACCGCGTAGTGATATATGTAAAGGGAGACTAGTAGTGAGATCGACTGATAATAGTATCACCGTACGGTCAATAGGCGAGGTAGCTGATAGATGAAACTTTCTTCTTTTTCTCTTAATCATCATCAATAAAACAGAGTACATTATATATTATTATTCCTTACTAGTTATAAATGTTTTATATCATCGTCGATATATCCATGGTTCAACAATTTAGTGTACTATATTGTCTCTGGTCCTAATAATCTCAGCTAGAGTCACAATGGTCCAGAATAATAAACATAGGCGATTAATCGTTATGAGGAAATATAATATACTCCTGAATTCACTACACCATATCCGGTCTCGCTATATAATTTACTACTATTTATTCTCATAATGCTTCATTACCGAATAATCGTATGATGCATGATCTCGGATATTATAAACTATCAGTTACAGCACAAGCTCCCAAGATAGATGGGTCCTAATTACACCATAGTGCTAACAGGAGACCAGGATGCTCGTCTCTCCAAATAAACTCTTCTCTCTTTATCCTTCGCGGTTCTACTCTCTCTCTCGTTCGCTCGTGTGCTACCACATCTTATTCTGATATTATTTCATGCTCATTTAGGCACTCTCTAATAATAGATCGGTCATCCCACCTTATGCATAGTCTTGATTCATAGCTTATCTGTACTCAGTATTGCTCTCCTGCATGGAATCACTCACACTCCCTCTCCTCGCTTCCACATTACTGAAAACCCTATATTATTCACGTGTTGCGTGGTTCCACACATGGCTCAGTGATAATTCTTCTTACTTGGTCATAGCATCACCTCATAAGCGCGCTTTTGCAGTACCAATTAGCAAATATTTATTAACTTTTCTACTTCTCTCCCTAAGATATATTGGTCTGGCGCTTACACTAATCCCAACCTCCTCTCTTATTTATTTTTACAGTTTCTCCATTTTCTCGAACACCATTTTCATATGCGCACTCCGCATGCATAAATACAGCCACGCTTCTACCTTTCCTACTTATCCCTTGGTAAGCTCTCACTTGTATCTATCAAAGAGTACCTTTTGAAACCCTTCTCAAACTCCAATTCTTTAGATTCAATCTGAAACTCATTCCGCACATTAAAACCTGAGCAGTCACTGCCGGACTCGCCTCTCGTACTTATGCACATACTTCTATCTGTGTGCGTAGAATTTACATTCCTATCATGATTTCACCTGCATTTACATGATTAGCGTCTCACTATATCGGATGTCTTTATACATATCGTCGAAAGTGAGTGCACGACCTTGGTTCTTCTGCTTGACACAATACTCACAGGTAATCTGCAATACTCCGGGGAGTTATCTGGGCAAACGCGTCACATTGTCTCATTCCTCTCACCAGTGACTCGGGTTGCTTTATTTGGAGGCTCACTTCCTTCTGCTCTTACACCTTTCTGCCCATTAACTTATATCCATATGGTAGTCTCTTATTTCTAAATATCGCGGTGGTATTCTCCATATCGGTCTCTGCTGTTTGATTGACTATGGGTTCGGTTCGACCGCCTTCTTTTTCCTAAACTCATCTCCACTCAGTAATTTTGCTCTGGATTATCATATCATTCATTTCTATAGTCTCAGGTCTTGTCCACCATCTGTTTCTTTACTGCTTTTAGCTTCCTCTCTCCCTATTGTTCACACTTTAACTCACAATTGTATTCATCATCTTTTCCTTATGTGTTCATCCTGACCTCTTATTGTCAGTGCCACTATACCAACTGTGGTCCTATTTAATGATCTATAAGCTGCTATTTTAGCCAAACCCTGTTACTTCCGCCACTCTCTTAATAACTCTTATCCCTCCTCTAATCATCCTCCGATGACTCGACCTTCATTCCTTAAACTCATAACAATTCTACTTCCACTTTTAAACATCTAGATTGGCCTCTCGTCTTAAACTTTTCGATCGCTGATGATAGAAATTACCTTTGGCTGAACTTCAATTCTTTTAAACCCTCACTCTTCATATCAACTCTATCCTCCATCAAATATCACTTTACTATTCTTCGCATGTCTCTTCAGCAGGCGAGAGAGTTTCAGATTCGCTCTCTGGTTACAATATAGACAGCACTCATGCCAGCAATACAACATGTACAATTCAGTCACATAAATGTCTTTCGAACCTATATCTGCATCTCATCTCTATATCTTACTCGGTTAGCTACTATAGGAGTGCAGTGGCCCTTCACAAGAACTAGAAGTTGCTTGAGAATCTTAGACGCTCGGTTAGACCCTCTGTTTTCTCTGACTCTCCTTAGTTTCTCTCAGTTACATTCTGAAGCGCCAATTCTAATAGTTCTCTGCGACTCCATTCGTTTCTTAGCTGTCACCATTTGGTGACTTCTCCATTATTCTTCTTGGGACAGTGGCTTACATGGTTCACTCCGCGGCATTAGGAGACAATATTCCCGGTCGATGTCACAAGGCGTGCCCGATAGTACAAGGCTCTGATAGAATTCCTCTTTTATATAATCGTGCGTATTCACTTCGTCCATTCAGCTTCGGGCTCTCTATTGCACCTCAGTACTTCTTCACCATTTTCATTAGTCACTCTCATCTTTCGTAAGTGCTCTACTGTGCCTGATCGAAACGAGGTCTGTTCTGTGAGTATTATACTTATGATTATTACTCAGAATACATGTCATTGCTCCGGTTAGTAATAAGGGTTTCTGGCATGAAAACTCTTTTACGGAATTATATTTGCTCTTAAAGGTTGTAAATGTATTGATTCAAATTAATTCTGGTGGTTCGTGCTCTGTTTTTCTCCTTCTATTTTAATTCTCGCGTGCTCTTGCTCCTTCGGGGCTACACAGCACACATCGGGACTCATACTTACCTAATCTCAGTTGCCTTTTCTCTTCTTCTAGTCTAATATATTTTGTGTGTACTCTTTGGCACTGCGACACATGTGTTCCTAACAAGGGAATGATTACACGGGCGCTCTGTCCTCCCTGTTAGGGTTGTTTCGACCACTCCCCTGTGGTTCTTTTTTTTCCCTTATCTCCCCTATCCTTGGAACCCATGATGTGACTTTTTCCCCGACCTGTCCTCTGTCTTGTTGGTCGGTGCCGCCGCGCGGCATTCGCCCCTCTCGTTCGCTGGCCACGACCAGTATTGATCAACTTTCAGAAGATTCGTGTCAGTATTTCTCCTCTCCTTAACCTCTTGGATGATTAGGTTCCATGGGTACATACGCGAGGTGACTCCCTGACGGCCCATCCTTTACCGTGACGGCCCTGTCGGCGGTCCAGTTCTTCCCTGGGCAAATATTCGCAATTGTCTTCTACTACAAAGATTTCAATCTTCTTGGTCCAACCTCCTGTTCTCTCGACTATTGTGTGAATACTCGTCCTTTTGGCCGCGGCTGACCGATAAGGCATTCATCTTCGGTGGTCTTCGATCCCATTTGCAATTTGGTCAACTATGGCGCTCCTACTGCTTCTCTCGTTCCCAGCTCCATCCCTTTGCCTTCTGGTCATTCAACGCCCCGTATCTGATTGATCTATTATTGCTACGATTAAACAGTCTTATGTCGTCTTCTTGCTACGTATCTCTTGGTTCGACGAGTAGTTTACTATTTCGCTGTTTCGTTGTGGTCTCGTTCATGTATTACTCGGAACCAAATAAAAATTTTTCGAGCCCGCCCTTAGGAGGTGGACGCTTGTTGCTTTTAGTGACATATTGATATAGAGGCACAAACCACTTTCCGGCTCTTTGTGAGGTTTCTCTACATACGTTTCACTTGCGCAGGTCTGGTACAACCAACCTCTTCTCTTGCTTCGTTTATTCTGACCGGCTCCGGCTTCGGACACCACGTGGGGTGCCGATGTTATAGTTCCGCTGTCCACTTCGTCGTGCACTTTCAATTAATGCTCGGGTTGACTATCTCTTCTATGTTTGACGGTCCTATTTGGCATATGACACGGTCTACTGGGCTTTCATGCGTACGGCTAGCTGCTTCCAATTTGCTAGTTCTTGGTCTTTATTATTTCCGTTTTCAATCCGGGGGTATCCGGGGTGGCATCCACAGCTCGGAGGATGTCTCCCGTCACCCCGTAGTTACCCCATAAGGGAGTCCCCGGTGTTTTGGTATCCTGTATTTAGAGCTTCTAGTGCTCTTTATCAGAAGACCCGCACCGAGACGACTCTACCCTCTTACCTTATTACTTATCTTGAGAGCTTTTTTTCCACTGCCTCTTAGTTGCCACCCAGGAGTGGAGCAGTTATTTCGCTTTGCCTACCGCTCCTTCCACACTGATATCGGAACGTTACCTTTAGGATTATCTTAGCGACGCGCCTTCTCTTGTGCTATTCAATTGTGGTTATGTACTAGCTGATTTAGGTCCGCTTCTCCTCTAGTTCCTATGCTCGGTTACGTTGGAGCTAGGCGCTGTGTGCGCTCAGCTCTCCTTTCCCCATTTAATCCGCCGTCGCAAAGGTCTAAATTACGTCCGTCATGCTGTGCGAGAACCTCACAATATATATTGTACTTTTATGCGTTTGTTCTCCTTGTCTAAGTTTGCGCTACCACACAAATAGTTCTCTCTCCTACCCTAGACTACTTCCTATGCTAACATTGACTATATTTAGTGAGATTCTTATATTAGCATACGTTCAGATTCATTATATCTTAATATCACTTCCCTTTTCTTTGCTCTTATACCCCTTTAGCACATAAGCCACTCATTCACTTTGTCCCATGCCTATTTAACATGTCTTGAACACATGTCGAGCTTCTTAGAGTGACATACATTAGTAATCTCTGCTTTTTTCTTATTATCTGAGCAAAACTTGCCTCTCATTCCTGGTCCTTTATCCACATTCAAAGTTGTCCGTTCGTCACCAATAGAATAATTATATGGGACTAAACATGCATTCTCGCAGATTGATGAGTTTTGATGTTCGACTTAGTACACGCTTTGGTGAAATGCCATTAGTTAATTTACAATTTATTCTCGTTTTCCGTATCGAGTTTAGTTTCGCATCTACAGCGAGCATAACTACTAAGCAATATTTCGGCATATCTCTCTATATTGTCTTACTATAAAATAAGTAGATCTCTTCGATCGTGACATTCTCACCTTGTGTTTACTATTCTTCCTCAATATTGCTCTTCCAAATCTCATTATTTATTCTTGTGAATCGACCTATGTTTCGAGATAAATGTCCTAGTACTGTTACGAGATATCAAACCATCATTTCACACAGATTAGGAAAGGGCGCAGTCTTTCCTGATGCGTCGACCCGTATACTTCTTAACCTACGCGAAAGGTCTCATGCCATATCCTTATTTCTCTCGGCCAGCAATATCTATCCCTTGACTCCTACTCGCTCTTATACTACCGTTAGACACTACAGATGCCAGTCTCTGTCTTTCTCTTCCTACACCCTACCGGAATAAGGGGTCTTGTCTGCGGATGCTGCTGTACAGTCAATCGCTCCTATGAAGCTATGGTGGTGGTCAATATTAAGATATATCTACAATATATATTATATATGAATTATATTATTGTACTGGAGAGTATAAGTGTTGAATATGACGCATTAAACAGTAAAAGGCGAACCAATTATAGTGACATCATAGTCAGATCAAATTATACATACCATTAATACAAAATATATTAAATATTAATTAATATAATTATAAATTTCTATATATATTTTATATTATATATATATATATATATATATATAATCTTGAATATAATATATATTAATTATATATATAATATATTATATATATTGTATATATACATATAGTATATAATATATTATCATTATATATATAATAATATTAAATTTAATTATTATTATTATTAATAATTAATATATATTATTGAGTTATTATATTATTTCAAAAATTTCACTTATATTTTCAATTAATCGACTCAGTAATTTGCACGATAGAGATAACTGATTTTATAAATAAAATAATGTCACGATTTTTATTGTCCACGTGAGATGACGATGACGATTATTACGTAGTGTACCATTATTACGAAAATAATTGAGTAGCATTATATGTATTGAAGGTTTGTATTTTATAATTATTTTTATTTTTAATAATTTGGCCCAATTTTTTATAGATTGTTTATTAATTATAGAATTATGAATATATATTAATTTTATTTGAATGTGATTTATAATAATATTATTATCTTAGATAATTAATTTATAATTATTTTGATTATTATTATTTATATTAATTATTATATATTATTCTTTAAATTATTATTATATTAATTATAATTAATTATATTATTTATTATTTAATTTAATTATTCTTATTATTTAACCTATGACCCAAAATTGGGATGAGGTGAGCAGCATTATAGTAACTCCAAATAATGTACTATATTAAATAATTGAATAGAAATAAAGGTAATTGTAATATAGTAAAAATATTATCCTCTTCCATTATATCTACCATAAGTGATAGAACTGGTGTACTTGCCTAAAAAATTTCTATCCCTAATGACCTAGATTTCTTTGAACAGCTTTTTACTCGTATATCTGATCGTATTGTAATCTCGTTCTAATGTATAATGGTCTTCTTAAAGCCGCTGTCTGTTAGTAATTATTTTTATTTATTCATTATAAACAGATAAGTATCATATTAGGATAACATATTTAAACTTGAGCATCTCCTATGTCTAACGTCTTTCATTTAATCTATCAACATGAACAAAACCTAAGGGCGACATTATTAATCAAATTATTTCTTGAATATTAGCTAAGTAGTATTACACTTGAGTTATTTATTAAAATTTATATTTAATTTATTATTTATATTATATTTAATTTATATATTTATATTTATTGATTAATAATATTTATTATTAGTCACTATTATTTTCCCTTATTTTTTCAGTTAAAGTTTTAATTAGTATTTATTATAAATTAATTTTGATATAATTATGTTATTTATTTATGTATAATAAATATTGTAATAAGTGTTTTGGAAGATATTGTGTACTCGAGTATGTCTGACTATAATTTCCTGCTGTATTTTTTTATCTCTGGACTGATACATCTTATCATGACAATAAAAGACAGCATATAAGATCTGAAATAATTCTCTGTTCCGAGTTATTCTTCAGCAGTTATATTTATCACTATTATATGTTATTCGACAAGCAATTTTCTTCAATTTATTAAACCGTATTACATATAAAATAGTATCGTAATCGATTTATCAGTTATCGCCGATATATAGCTAGTACTCTAGTACTGCCCATTATTTACACTTATAGTATATATAATATACTATATATAATTATCATATATAATATATTATATTATAGTTTAATAGTATATTAAATATATATACTATAATTATTAATATTGATATATAATATTATTTAATTAAATTAATTAATTCATTTAATATATTAATTTTATAGGAGGTATAAGCCGGTATTAAGGCACCTATTATATAATAAAGCGGCTTTATTAAGGGGCCGGATATTTATGAATAACCGTAGGAATTAATAATGAGGAATTTAGTATTAATTGGATGTTATTAGGGAAAATATATTGAGGCTGGTAATTTTAGTTACTAAAGAGTGTGACGTTGAGTGACTGAAGGACTTATTATTGATTGATGACGAGCAAGGTGTGTTTTGGAGTGGTAGAGGATGTGTGGTATTACAAATCTTTACATTGAAATATAGGTAGATTTTATTATTAGTTATTTATTATTGTATTATAGACACTTTTATGTCGCGCTTGAGCGGGGTAGTGGTGCGTAAAGCCTCCCTCCTTCATTCACACACCCCCTCATCTCGCCCTCCACCCACCATGCCTCCACCCCTCTCTATCCCTCGCCAACACCCTACCCTCTTCCTCCCCCAATCCCTCCTTCCCTCTCCACCAATTCCGTTTCCATCCATTCCACCTCCTCTCATTCCGCCCTCTCTCCCCTTCCTTCCCTCTTTACTCCGCCTCCCAAACTCTTCTAACCGCTCGCTCTGCTCCTCCATTCTCACTAAATGCCCCATACCATCTTAACATTCGCCTTCTCCGCTCTTCCCACGCAAGACCATTGCCTCCGAAGTCACACCTCTCCCTCACCCACCCTATGTCCCTAATGCCTCTCCCTTCTTGCTAACCCCATGCCCACAAACCGCTCTCCAACCCCTTCCATCTCAATACTTCCAACTGTCTTTCCTGGACTAGTCATTCAACCCCACGTTTTCACAACCCATACAACACCGGCTGGTACACGAGATGTTTTTTTCAAACATTTAGTCTTCATCTTAATGCCTCTGATAGATTCCCCCCTTTCCATATTTCTCTCAGACCCCTCAAAGCCCCCTCCATTCCTGGTCGGACGTATTCTATGTTCTATCTCCTTGCCTTCAATACCCTCCCCCCTTACCCCAACTTCCATCCTAAATCAATCTAAATGGCTTTTCTTCTTCCCAATACTCCCTCCCGCCTACTCGTTAACACTCTAACCCCTCCCCCTCCTCACTTTCCTCCTCCTCAAACGCTAACACTTTACTCTTTTACTCTTACCTGGCTTTATTTTAAGCCCCTTTTGTCGCACACATCTCTCTCAAAAGCTCCTCACGCAATGACCTCCAGCCGCCTTCCGGCGTTCTTCGACCACTAGGGCAGTATCATTGCCGCAACAGTATGCATGTTACGTTCCCTTCTATCATTCCCATTCCTCATTCCACCCCCCTCGCCTCCCTCACCATTCCTCTGCAAACCCTCTCCAATAAACAAATTGCATAGCCACGGCGAACATTACAACACCCCCGGCTGCCTCACTCCGACACACCGTCCCAAACAGTCTCACTCTCCCCTCCTAACACTCACACAGAATAAATTCTAACTTATTCCTATAATAAAATAAGAAAAAATCCCTTTCCCTAAATTACCCCGCACCCCATTTTCCTCCAACACCCTCCACAGTTCAACCCTATTCACGCTATCATATGCTTTCTCTAAATCTAAAAACATCCATGACAGCTTTCCCTTCCCTCTCAAATAACTTTTCTGCCAGCAAGCATCTTTAGTGTGACACTTGTCCACACACCCTCTCCCCTCCCTAAAATCCTCCTTGTTCTTCCGCCCATTCTCCCCTCCGTTAAACCTTTCACTCTTAATCAGTATTCTTCCGTACACTTTCCCTACCACACTTAAAAGACATATACCTCTAATAAAAACAAATTCCATCCTATCCCCTTTCCCTTATACAGGGAACCAAACATCCATCCCCCCAATCCGTGGTCCCTCACCACTCCTCCAACATATGTTATACTAACCTATGGCAGCCATTCCTTCCACCCCTAATAACCTCCCTTCTGCAACAATTTCCCCAATTCTCCACACCAATCCCCGGTACCTAGCGGACTCCCTTTTTTCCTTTATCACGGCCCTAATAATCTCCCTCCTTTGTGATTTTCAATCCTCCCCCTCCTGGCCGCCACTTTCATTTCGCCATCCTCACCTCTTTGTATAATCTTCTCCGCCTAGCCCCACCCCCCTTCATTCAATAGTCCACTAAGATACTCCCCAGCCTCTTCCTGCACCTCTATCCTCTTCCTCTCTATCCAATCCATCTCTCCCTTATATATTAATATATATAGCTATATATGTATATAATTATAGTATAATATATGTATATATAGTTACATATATATATATATATATATATATAATATAGTATATATATTATATATATAGATATATAGTATATAATATAATTATGTTTATATTTATATTATAAATCAATAAATAAACATACCTATTTTTATCAAAAGAAAACTATAATAAAGGCATAAGTATTATAATTTTAATAATAATAATAAAACTATTTGTTAATAGTAACTAAAATATATTTGCAGGTTATTTACACAAATAAGATATTAAATGTGATATAAAATTCTGAAAAATAAAATTCTTTTCCTTGGTTTAATTCCTTCACGATACCTTTTAATTATATAATAATAATAGATAATAATAATATAAAATAATCATAATATAATAATAATAATAATAATAATCATAATAATAATAATATAATATAATAATAATAATAATAATAATAATAAATAATAACTAATATAACTAATATTAATATATAATAATAATAATAATAATAATAATAATAATAATATATATATAAATAATATAATAGAAAATATTTACCAAGAAAAGGCAATACTAAGTACTAAGTACTAAACCTTACGAACCTCTTCCTCTTCCTCTTGTCCCTTCTGACCGATAGTTCAGTTCAGTTGTTTTACCTCCTTCTAAAGTTGAACCCTTCTTCCAAACCATATATAATTTCTTCACTTGCACTTTACGCTTTCTAACTGTATTTTATCGGACATATTCGCCATTAATTTGCGTCAACGAAATAATGGCTTTTTCCCCAACTCTTGGGAGACACCGTGCGGCTCTCCATTGGTCTTTACACCGTAGCGTTATATATAATATATATATATACGTAAATATATATATATATACAATATTATCATAATATATAATATTATAGATATATATAATAGTGATATATATACTTATATAATATTATATATATATATATATATATATATAATATATTATATATATACTATTATAGGGTGGGATGGTTTAAACCATTGGTTTAAACCATTGTTTAAACCATAGTTTAAACCACATAAAAAAACCAATGGTTTAAACCATAAAAAAACCATGCATAAAATATTTAACAGAAATGTATTTAATTAATGGTTTTCTTTAGCATGTTGATATGGTTTCTCAATTTTTTCAATCGAAGAGTAACTGAAAAGCAATAAAAAATTTGCTGATTTTATTTTATTGTGAGAATGATTATATATATGTAAATATATATATATATATATATATATATAATAATATAATATATATATATATAGTATATATATATATATACTATATATATTATAATATATATATATATTATATATATATATATATATATATATATATCAAGTGATGGGCGAATCCGGCAACTTTGGATTCGAATCCGAATCCGAATTCGAATCCGTGTGTGTGTCTGAAATGTTCGAATCGAATCCGAATCCGAATCCAGCACCTTCGGATCGAATCCGAATCCGAATCCGTGTGTTGGTGAAAATTCTTGAATCCGAATCCGAATCCGAATCCATGTAAAAAGCTTGATCCGAATCCGAAATCCGAAATCCGGATTGAATCCGAATCCGGGATTCGAATCCTTCCAATAATTTTTTACAAAATTAAATACAAATAATCACTTAATCACAATTCACTTTTCAAATATTTATGAGATATATAAATAAATTGTTTTTTTATTTTTTATTTTTTTTACTGCCTAATATACATATCTATTTCCATGTTAATTAAATAATTATTATTATATTATTAATATATATATATATATATAATATATATATATATATATATATATATATATAATATATATATTATATATATATATATTATATATATATATATATATTAATATATATATATATTATATATATATATAATATATATATACTATATATAGAGAGAGAGAGAGAGATGAGAGAGAAAGAGAGAGAGAGAGAGAGAGACGAGAGAGAGAGAGAGAGATGGGTATCGTTACATGGAAATGGTTAGCGTTACCCGTTATCGCTTATTTGAGAAGAAAGAGGGGTAGCGTTTATCGTACATCGTTAACATTTTAAAATTCTTTGAAACGTTACCGTTACTCGTTTACATGTAACGCGTTACTTTCCCGCGTCAGTTTCGGGCTTATTAATATTAAACCAGTTTTTGTACATGATCGTATTATATATTACTGCTGAATATTAAATCATTGGATTAACTACCAGTTTTTAAACTTTTATTCAAAAATTGAAATTTACATTACTATCATGACCAAATAATAGAAATATAAAAATTTTTAAAATTATCTATTTTAAGTTTTATCATGTAAACTTAGTGCAATATAAATGATATTATTTATTTTATTGCGTAAATTAGTGATACAATATTATCCATATTTAAAAAATTGTTATAATTTATTTTCATTAATAAACGTAGAAGATTATCTGAATTGTGCGTCACTTGACCCTAGCTAGCCAATTTCTTTCAACATGTTTGATATTATTGCGTATGTAATATTAAGAGTAGAATATTTTAATATTAATAATGATAATGGGTAATAATAATAAAAATTGGCAGTAAAAATTTTGTAAAGTTAGGTAATTATAATAATAATAATAGTAATAATAATGCATCTATTTAACATAGGTTAAACACTTAAAAATAACATGATAATAATATTCAGAACCATATAGAACATAAATAATTTTAAAAAAAAAGACATAAGGGATTTTAATTATAGTAACTTAATTAATAACATTAAAAAATATGAAGAATTACCTTTAAGAAAGACTAGCCTTTCAAACATATCAGCATAGCTGGATCCTTTGCGAGAGTGAATGTGACCCGCAAAGCCTGAATAACCTTTCTACCAAGGGCCGATAGGGTAGTGGAGTCATTGTACGCTGCAAAAAGACTTTTTTAACACAGGGATACCTATTACAGTGGACTCTAGGGATCTTGTCGTTATCCCGCATAAGGTATTTAGCACTTCTTTTCTAGTCATCTTTATTTTTTGACGTGGTAATTGTTAGATGACCAAACTCCCGTATCAAAAAAGTCATCTGACTGCTACCTTCAGCCAAAATCCATTACTTCGTTTAGGCTCTTGAGATGTATTTGCTTGAACCTCATTTCTGACAGCCACGATTAGCATTTCCTGATACTTTTTCCTATTTTCCTCGGTATTATATTCGGGGTTTATGGCGAGCCATTTGATTTTGTGGTTTGGATTAGAAATAGATGCCAGAACTGCAGTGTTGGCCGAGCTATGCAAACTAAGAAACTCCCGAAATCTATTCTCGAAACCTGAAGATAATGCTGTAAGAAGAGGATGAACATGTCTATTGTCTAAGTAGAGACGTATTTAAGGGTTTAAATTTTTTTTCAATCACTAGCAATGTTGGAAGCAAAGTTCCATAAAAACAGTTTTTATCACCCTGTAGCCTATCTAATTCAACAGCAATTGGTTGAAATGTTAAAATGTACTCTTCAAGAAATTCAATGTCTTTGAAGCACGGGAGCTGCAATGCAGTCATCAAATCATTAATAACATTTTTATGCTGTATTAGAAGAAGAACGCTGTCGTACAAGCTGTTCCATCTTGTTGAGTATGCCATGGCAGTCTTAACTGACATTGAAATATATTGTATTGTTAATTGCTTCAGCAGATTTAGAACGCCAGATAAATTCTAAAGAGCTGAACACTTGCCAAATGCACTGTGGTAAAGTTTAGAAAAAGAACCTTTAAGCGCAGTTGCCGATCAGTAGTTCAGGTTAATCCTACTAAGAATGTGAGAGGCGCACCTTAGATGATTCGGAAGAGGTTGTTCGATTAAATAATCTTCGTCAACTTGCAAACAAGAATTGTAAAACTCACCGACATCTTTATGGCTCGTGTTGATAATATATTATATATATATATATATATATATATATATAATTTATATATTATATATATATATATATATATATATATATATATATATAATATATATATATATATATTATATATTATATATATATATATATTTATATATATTATATATTATATAGTATATATATATATATATAAATATATATATATTATATATATTAATATATATACTATATATATATATATATATATATATATATATATAGATATAATATATATATATATATATATATATAATATTAAAAAACTCATACTTTATATGTTATATTTTAATTTTTATTTTCTATTGAAGTTTAATTCACTTAAATATAACATATATATATATATATATATTATATATATAATACTAATATATATATATAATATATATACTATAATAAATAATATAACAAATATAATACAATCAATATATAAACCAAATATAACTATACATACACATAAAACACTATATATACCTACCTTAGTTATATAATTTATTTACAGTCAATTAAATTAATCAATTTATATTTATTACAGATTTTAAACACACCTGTGACGATAGCGATGTAATCTACTTGAATGAACAATAAACAACGTCTACACAGATTCCACTTCACTGATTTGATAAGTTTTTCGACAATTTGAGATATAACAAAATCTTTCTAAACTCTCTTTACTATAATTTATATTTACTAAATAAAAGACTAAATTTATGAAACATATGATAAATTTGACAAATTATTACAAATAAATCCACAGTTCTTCTGTAACATAATATCACTGATTAGTAATCAACCACAAAACAAATAATCCATAGCAGCACCAGCCGCACCTCCAAACTCCCGTGTTATATGGCCAAATTACCAACTCACTATAAAAAAAACACAAACTCGCCAACAAAAAAGAATCAATGATTCAAATCAATGATTATAATTTTCTGTAACCAGCAATAATATTTATTCAAATAATATATTACAAATAATCAACCTCTATTATAAGATGTTATGACAAATGTCTACATCTGAAATGTCAAATAAAAAAAACATAAATAAGCACACTATTTATAAGATAAATTATAGAAAAACCACAGAATAGCGGAACCTAAAGGGTTTAAAAAATAAAAATAAACTAATATAATCGAGACTTTAAAAAAAAAAAAAAAATAAAGTATTAAATGAGAGAAATTACACAACAAACACAATACACCACATTAGAAAAAAACATATAACCCAAAACATTAACCTACGCCAATACAACGACAAACCCACAAAACAAACAAAACCACGCACAAAAAAAAAGCCCAAGAAACCGATATACGCACAAGACAACGTCACCAGTCAATAAAAAGCAAAACAATAAAAAAACACACCACAAATCACACAACACCAAACACCAAATATACCCCAACAGCAAAACAAAAAGCATATCAAGCAAAAGGACACTAACAACAAGGAATACACAAAAACGAAAAAACGAAACACATAAACTCTCGACTTTTATGTCATTACAATAAAAACAAACACCAAAAAACAAACAACACACCCCAAACAAAAACAAACCACATCAACCGCACCACACCAAAAAAACAACACCTGCCCTGAAAGCCAGAAGGCGAAACGAAAAACAAAAAAAAATACACACAACAAAATTCACAAAAATAATACACAAACCTGATCTCATATATTTATATAAAAAATTTCAATAAGCAAAAAAAAACCATACACCCAAAATAACAGAACATTTTATACACTCGATATAATTTTCATAAAATATCCATCCACCTGAAATATCGATATATAAATAATAATATAATATAAAAAAAATAAAAATAAATATAAAAAATAAAAAATAGACACAAAACATAACCCTAAAAAACACTAAACCGATAATCACGAAACACTTAAAAAAAATAAAAAAAGGATAAAAAAAAGAAAAAAAAAATGACAAAAAAGAAAAAAAAAAAAATAAAAAAAAAAAAAAAAAAAAAGCAGAAATAACTAAAACACCAAACAACTCCCCAACCCCAAAAGAACACCACATCCCAAAAAAATCAACACCCACACCTCAAAACCACGCATCCACCCAACTACACCCACAACCCCACACACCCCCACGCACACACCGCAAACACACGGAAAACACCACAACCAAAAAACGCAGAACACAGCACAACCCCTCACAAACAAGAACAGAAAACACGCCAAGCAAAAAAAACAACAACCACCTCACAAAACCAACGCAACAAAACATCCGAAACACAACCACAAATCACCCATACCGACTGCCACACCACACAAAACGCCAGAAAAAACAAAACGAAGAAAACGCAACATCAGCAAAAACCACAAAACATGTGCCCCAGTATATAATCCGATACGGCAATAAAGTCTAAGCACCCAAGCCTGATTTCATCAGCACTACCTCAAATAACCTCACACCCAATACCCTCAATCCACCATAACATACGTAAAACAAACAATACCTCCAACCAACTCAAAAACCCCTCCAAAAAGGTAATAACTAACCAACCTCAACGACACACCATACCACCCCAACACTAACAAACCCAAACAACCTCCAACACACACAAACACACACTCACCTCAAAATACTACATAAGACCTAAACATACCCATAAAATATACAATAAACACTCAAACTACACTATCTAAATACTCACACAGACCCAGCTCAAATAAAAAAAATACCATGAATCCAACAAAATAATACCTAAAAAGCTCAAGGATCCACAATCAAAAAACCATAAATCATACCAAATAACAACTCCTAATAAATAATTATAGAAAACCAAAAAAAAACGTCACTATCAGGAAAACAAACCCCATCAGAACCACACATAACAAAAAAAATATAATAACTCCCGACAGAATATCATCAGTGCAAGCACAACACAACATACAAAAAAAACACACCAAAACAAGCAAAAAAAAAAAAAATAACCGATCAACAAAACTTCAACACTAGTGAGGAAAAAAATACAAGAATGAAAACCATGAAGAAACTAAAAAACATAGATAAAATCGACAACTGAACGAAACATAATACCAATCACGACACAAACCATACCCAAAACCGAGAACCCCAAAAACCACCGCTCAAAGTACAAACAATTCTCCTAACCCCCCAGCCGGTCCTCACGCCCCTCCCCCCGCGTTCACCGTCACATCGTCTTTCACATCTCCTCAACCACACGCTCTTTAGAAGCAGTTAACCTGTTATACTACGTAATACAATTGTAAACAGCACCAGTTAAAACGTAATTTGACTCAGCTTACATGTAACGCGTTACATGCCCACCTCATGACAGACAAAAAAATATATATAAAATAAATATAAATAATATAAATATATAATATATATAATAAAAATAATAAATATATAAAATAAATAATATATAATAAAAACTAAAATAAGAAATTAATTAAATAAATAGTAACCAAGAATAAAAAAATAATCACCATAAGAATATACACCACGAAACCACTCTATATAAGTATAAAAAATAGGAAACCTAGTAACATAACAAACATAAATACTAAAACATAAATAAATATAATAAAAATAACACACTAATAATAAATAAAAACCAATACAACTAATAAAACCCCCTAAATAAAAAAACATAATCATACTACATAAAATATAATAAAACCCACAATAAGTAGAAAAGAAAACAAAAAATATAAAAAATATTATATATATAAAAAGTATATCTTAAATGAGGATATATAATTAATATATAGAAATTAAATTTTCATTAAAAAATAAATAAATATAAGCTAATAATTTGTTATAACTAATAAAAAAAATAGTAAAATAAAATATAAAAATAACATATTTATATATATATATAATATAAAAATTAAATAAATTAACCTAAAATATATAAAGCTCACCAATAACGAGCATGCCAAAAAATACGAAACACCCAAAATGGTTGAATTTTAATTTCTTAAAGCGTATGAGACCTTTGATGATAAATAATTATATCTCACACAAATAAAAAAAAAAGATTAAAACTGACGGAGTCGTAAATAAACTAGAAATAGACTAAAATTTAATATAAAAAAACGTATAGTATTACAAATAAATTGAATAACTATAACAAAAAAAATTATCCAATTAATCAAATAGTTTTCCTTTCAAATAATTATTTAGATATTAAATAAAAAAAGGAGGAAAAACGCAAGAAATACGCACACAACTAACATTTTAAACCAAATCATGCCCACAAAGAGAACACCTACAGCGTAGGACCCCCAATAAGACACCCTCAAATAAAGTTAATAGAACACAACACCACCTCACAAACTAAAGAAACAAAACAAGAAATATAAAGACCAAATCCCCAAAGCAAACAACAAACATAAACAATAATTCACGGAAGCCAAAAAATATACGATAAGAAAACAGACCAAACAAACCCAAACACAGACTAAACCATATGCAAAACACGACTATTTGACACAACAAAATAGCAAAAACACAAACAAAACTATTAATAAGCATATTAAAATTCATTTATATGACACCCTCTCCCTCAAATATGTATAGATTTATACGTAAAGAGAATTCATCCAATAGAGCTGTAGTCGAAAATGTTACAGAAATGATTCAATTTATCAATTAAACCCATGTGAATTTTGGAATTATATATATACGTACATATACAACTCCTATTATATAGAAAACATAA
>JABUQX010086494.1:0-20222 GCA_015478945.1 Trachelipus rathkii
CAGTATTGCTTGTTCAGTTCAATTTGGTTGTTTATGTTTCAACATTATCATTGAAACGCTTTAACGTTTTTCGTGCGCCGCTATATATATATATATATATATATATATATATATATATATATATATATATTTTGGTATATATATATATATATATATATATATATATATATATATATATATACATTATACCTATATATATATATATATAACACTAATATATATATATATATATATATATATATATATATATATATATATATATATATATATTTATAAAACCCCACAGGAAATAAAACAAAATAAAAATTACAAAATCACGAACTAAACCTTCGAGAGGGACATACCGCCTCTACTCTTTCAGGCTCGTAAATAAAACTTTGTTAAAATTAAGGGCAAAATTATTTGTTAAAATAGTTGGTTGTCTAAGTGATGTATTTAGATATTTCATAAATAGACATTTTTGAAAAAATTTAAGAATAAAATTGATAAAATCATCTTGAGCATTTGCATTTAAAACATTAAAATTGTTTACAATCTTGATTATTCTGATATTGTCTTTTGTAAGTGTCAATCACGGGAGATATAGTTCTATATTTGCAACATCGATCTGTGTTATTTCTCTATGCTTTTGCAGGGATGAGTTACAGTCACAAATTTTTAGAGAGTATGTTATTTTCTTCTTTTCAAATCCAAAGTTTCTCCTATATATAAAGAACCTCAATCTTTGCTAGGTTCTTTATAGCCATTTTTTATTTCTGAATCATCATATTTTAAGTTTTGTAGGAATTTTTAGTAGTGTTGGATGGTTGAAACTAGCATAAAATCTTTAGATGTATCTTTTAAATTGTCAGTTGGAAAGGCACTATTTACTACGGGTGAAGAAGAAAATACCAGCATTCTTACTCTCTAAAAATTTGCGTAACTCATCCCTGCAAAAGCATAGAGAAGATAAGTTAGATGTTTACAAATATAGACTGATTTCCGTCAAAAACGCTCACAAAAACAATGATTAGAATCTTTCTAACTAAGAATGCAAATAAATTTATTGCTTTAAATCTTATTCTTGGTGAATTTACCAATTTTATTTTTTTAAAATTTACTTCTTATTTTATGAAATATCAAAATAACATCACTTAAACAACATTTTAACACTATTTTGTCCTTAATTTTATTGAAGTTTATTCTATTAGTATATCCAATGGTTTATGTTCTTTATTTAGTGATTTATAATAATAATATATTCATACGTTTATTGTGATTTCCCCTATTTATATATATATATATATATATATATATATATATATATATATATATATATATATATATATATATATATATATATATATATATATATATATATATATATATATATATATATATATGCATTATAAATATGTATGCATTATATATTTTTTTGAAAATAACTGATAATTAAAATTAATAATTATTTTTTTTACGGCTGGGTTGGGTACTTTAAATTGTGTATTTTCCAAATTTTTAAAATAAGGATACATTACAATTATTGATTTTCGCTCTGGAGTAACCACACTTATAAATATAACATATATATATATATATATATATATATATATATATATATATATATATATATATATATATATATATATATATATATATATATATATATATATATATATATATATATATATATATAAAGAAGAAAGTTTGCAGTTGTGTAGATCATTGACAACCATGGTTGCGGTTGTCAAAATATGTGCGGTTGCTTCGCATTTGCGGTTCGGTTATTCGATCCATCTAATATATATATATATATATACTTATATATATATATATATATATATATATATATATATATATATATATATATATATATTGTGGAGACAATTTAGAGCTGAATGAAAATTATTGAGAGTGATAAAAAGAGAATTTTTCCACTCCTCACATGCATTGTCTCTATTCTGAATGGAGAGAGAACAAGCACGATGATTGCTGAAAAATAAAATGGCAAGGAAAAGTTCCAAAATAAATTCCAGACATCATCTGTTATTTGCTAGACTAAGCCCAAGAACTCCAGCAGAATCAGAGTTCACTGACAATTTGGGTCAATTGTTTAGTGCCCAGGTTGAATCCTGGTCGTCCTAATAAACAGTTCGCTCATTTTTATTTAATCCAGAAATTTGTCCCAAAGGTTTGTTATATGGTGTATGCCCTTCCTCGATATCCAAAGGATCATCTTTCACTTCAATCTCATTTTTGACATTGAGGTTTGGGCAAAAATTTGTTTCCTGTTCAAAAATATTTTGTTGAACATATTTTTAAAATTTTTATTATATGGTAACTACTATTACTACTACTACTACTACTAATAATAATAATAATTTACATATAATTTTAACGCAAAATAATAGAAAACAATGAATTTACATTTTGTAATTTTATAATTTGGTTTATTCTAAAACTCTACAATTATTTTTCATATTCTATATCAACATCAACAGGAAAAATATTCCATTTCTCAAAAATGGGTTTCTTAAATTTTTTTTTTTTTTACCTAAATTTACAATATCACGCCATAATGCCCCATATGTAAGAGCTGATTCTAAGGCTTTAAATGTGATTAAATTTATATTTATAATAAAATTATAATAATAATAATAATAACTTTCCGTACCAGATTTTCTTCCAATCTTAGGCTTGCTCTAGTGATACCTACTGACTGTATCAACAAAGAGCATAGTTCTATATGAAATGGGTTTTAATTTCATCTTCAAATTTTCAAAATTACTCCTTAATTTCAAATGTATCATCTTCTGTACTTAAAGAGTTCATCCTTAATAATAATCTCAAATTTAGTATCAATAATAGAAAAAACAATTTTCTTTAATAAAAAAAAAAAAATCAGAAAAAAAAAAAAAAAAAAAAAAGAGACAACTGTCACTGCTTGAAAAAATTATTATAAATTATCAATATGTTAGATAACATTGAAAACATTCTTTTATTTATATATATATATATATATATATATATATATATATATATATATATATATATATATATATATATATATATATATATATATATATATATATATATATATACTTATATAATTCTTTTGCATAGGTATTTTGAAGGAAAAGCATGCTTTACTTCAAGGCCTAATTTTTTTATATTTATATACAAAAAAATTTTATATATAAAACTTAACCTCCCCCCCCCTCCATTGTCTTCCCAATTTTATGATTGGTTAGTAAAGCATCGCCTGATGCTTCCCCATCTCCCCATCCGTTTGCTATCAGGAAAAGCCCCCACAAAAGGTTTCCAGATTTCACCTGTTTTTACAATAAATATTCCTAGTACTTTCGCTCGGCTTTGTTTGACGATTTCTATATCTTTCGTGATTCCTACTTAAAATATTCTTTGCAATTAAAAAAACCTTTTGAAAGTTGTTTTCACTAAAATTTTGGCAAGGAAATTCAACAAATCTATTTCCCCAAGAAAACATCTCGCATCTGTTGGAAATCTCCCCCCAACTGAATACAATCCCTCCCGCTCCCCCTTTCTCTTTGTTCGGCAAATCGCTACAAGCATCATTTTTGGATTCGAGATATGGTGAACTGTTGCGCTGCTCTTAAAATCCGATTTGATCAAATTTCTGTTCTGGCAACCGACCTGTGGGTTGAAATAAATATTGTAAGGATAAGATTGTTTCCGTTCGCGCCCTGTAAAGTAAAGGCATCAGATTATTTAAACACAGCATTCCGCTGTGAAAGTGACGCCCTCATCTTTCTGAAGTAAACCCAAGAAGCTGTGAGAGAAGCTCTCAAAGAAAAATAAACTCCTCAGGTTGCCAGTCAGAAATTCTACAGAGCATCTGCGCATAACAGGTTAGCACCATTTCTCATGTTCTTTTTACTAAAAGGCTAATTTATATAGTTTTTTTTTAAATTCAATTTTTAACCCCTTTTGAATATTATTAATAAAATAAGATAGCCACTACTTTAACGTAAAAAAAATAAAGTAAAATTTGGGGTCTATTTTTTTTGTAACAATAACAAAATAATAACATAATGACTACGGATGTGGTTCAAACACCAGCCAATGATGGCACACAAAATAATGGTGGAACAGCCCCAAATTCGGCTCAAAATCCAGCCCAAATTCAAACCCAATCTACGGCTCAGCCAATAGCCACCATCACCCAAGTTACGAGGCCGGAATTGCTCCTCACAGGCAGGGTCAACGGCAAATGGAAAGGTCCGTCTCTTTCCACTTGGGAGATAAACGTCCGAGAGAACATTCAACTAAAGCACTGTGTCTCTGAAGCGACCAAATTGGCCCAGGCGTTGAATCAGGTGAGCAACGATCCTGATTCTGAAGTGAGGCAATTTTTAATCGCAAAGCCAAAAATCTTCAATGTCCCAACCCTTGATGGTTTCATGGCCAAGATAAAGGCACTAATATTCCCCGACAAACCACTTTCTTCTCTTGACGCTATGTTACGCATAAGAAACTTCAAGTGGGCTGAAGACCGTTCCCTTAGTTCTGTGGCTCTCTCTTTGCAAGAATTATACACAGAGCTTTATGATACCCTTTCTCATTTTGGTGTCGCTTTCCAACCAGACGAAAAGCTCATCACTGCCACTGCATTTTTACATATTGGCACTTTGTTACCTGAAAAACCTGATATATTTCGCCGCGATTTCAAAAAATTCTATAATCCCAACCTCGACATCACGGACCAAATTCAAGAATTCCTACAAAGATCGGAGGGCAGATTAAATAACCCGATCAAAATGGTTGTCCCTCAAGCAAATATACATTTCCAAAAAGCTGTTCCATTCACTCCAAAGCCTCAAAATTTTCCTCAGCGCCAAAATTTCCAGCACTCCTCCCAAAGCTATCAAAGAAGACCTTCCAACAATTATGCAAAGAACCAAGCACCTGCTTCTCAACCTAGACAAAATCCACCCCGCCATAACGCCCAAATCTGCTATCATTGCGAACGTTCAGGCCACACCACTCCACTCTGTCCTTTTGATCCGTACTGCCGAAATTGTTCTGAAAAGCACCGTAGAGGGTCGAAACCAAACTGCAGAGACTCTAAATGGAATCCAAATAACACAAATATTCCACTGAAGCACGCCCCTATAACTGAGCAGATTAAACAAAATATTATCAAGGAGTGAAACCGAGAACCAAATCGAACTACCAGCAAAAACCGCATCAAACTCATGTGTCTGCATGGAAAAATAAGCAAACCTCATATGCCCGAATGGCAGAGCCCACCACCACCTCATACGACGTAGAAGCCCCAGATGACTAATGTGATTGTGATTTATGTATTATGATGATGAGTATGATAATTATTACACAGATGACCAAGAGGGGCAGAATTTTTTCCAATAAGGAGGGTAGGCAAGTTGGAAGAACCTCCCCTCCTGACGAATAGAGATCATAATCCTTACACATGCAATAGTTTAAATGTTCAGAAGTATATGTGTGATCAAATCGAACCCGCCAATGCTGTCTCTCTTAGCACAAAAGCACACAATATACTAGATGGGATGCAAAATGTTTCTTCTTATTTTTTCAGCTCTGAGTATCCTGCAGATGATGATGTATCCTTAGCCGTTCCAGAGGATGTACCAGATGAGATGTCGATAGGATCTGTAGGTTTTGTAAACAATAACTTTCTTAATCAAAATGCTTTCTTTTCTAGAGGTTCTCATGCTCAAACATCTCATCACTTAACTAAGGTTCAGGTTTTTGATCCTGCTTTTGGCCCATTGCCAAAAGATGGAAGTAACATTTATAACCCATTCTATTTTTTTAATGATATATCTTATTGCAATAATAATATACTTTTTAATATTAATAATAATTTTAATGAGGTAGCAATACCTATAGAAACAGAATATGTTCAAGTAGAACATGACGAAAATGGAAAATCCAACTCTGAGTTTTCACACCTCACAAGGGTTAACCCTATCGCCCATTTTAGTAATCCTAGGATGTGGGATAGGACCCCTTCTCAAGCTACAACCGCAATTGCGGACAGTGAAAGTAGTAGTAATATATATGACATGTCTGGATGATTCCAGTTTAGCACAAAATGCCGCATATAGGAAGGAAAATGAGGAAAGTATTGATTGATTTTGCTTCAACGCAGATGGAGCATTGGGAAGGAAATAGAGAGATGGAAAAATGTGATACAATATGCACCGAGGATGCGAAGGTTAAGAACAGCGATGC
Organism: Trachelipus rathkii; assembly: GCA_015478945.1. Classification (NCBI taxonomy): domain Eukaryota; kingdom Metazoa; phylum Arthropoda; class Malacostraca; order Isopoda; family Trachelipodidae; genus Trachelipus; species Trachelipus rathkii. The sequence goes on from JABUQX010086494.1 coordinate 6,235, forward strand.
TGTAGGCATCTCACATAGCACTCTTAGGCATGATATTGGCTATGGGACATCAATAAACAGTTTGGATGGTGAAATAAGGGTCCGAAAGCGCTCTTTCAACCCCTACAGACGGAAAAGAATACTAAGTAGGGCACATGACAAAAGTAATATATCTAGCATAGCACACCCTAGAATAGATAATATTTCTCCAAATTTACTTTTAGATAGGGATTTCATTCCAAATGAAACTTGTAAATTGAGCCTAAATTTTAAACACTTTCAGCATAGGTTTCAAAACTCTTCCTCTAATTCTGTTATTATGTATCCATTCCAATTTAAAGATTCCACAAATTCTTTCGCTGTGTTGATGAAAAACTATGATCTCTCCCCACCATTGATGTCTAATATAGATTTCTCTTTACCTTCTAAGCACGCTCTAACTATTCCACACGAGAATCTCTCTCACTGCACTCCCCCTCCCCCTCCCCCTTCCACTCAAAAAGACTCCTCAGATACCATTTTAAATTTTAGTGAGGCTATGTTTTCAGACTCTTTATTAGATTCTCACACTTATGTTTCTGTGCAAGATAGTTTACCCTCAGAACCATCATTTGATAAATATTTAGAGCCTCACCCTCCATTTAGTTCCTCTCAAGTTGAAATTTTCACTTCTGATCATAATATGAGCTCTCTTTCTCCTCCTCAAGTAGCAACTTATTCCTCCTCTTTCACTAATGACGCAGTTCCATTTCCAAACTCACAACCATCCATTATTAATTCACATTTAGAGGAAAAAGAATCGATCCACACACCCCCACAGAACATAAATTTTAAATCTCATCAACAAACTTCTTTCTCAACACCTGATTTTTCAAATCTTTCTACTCAAACCACACCTATAGAAGACTCTGATATCACTTTACCTCAAACCATATCATCTTTTTCAAATTCAAACACAAAACACAGTAGCTCCCAAAGCACAATCCCACAGGAGCTAACTTTGTCTTCATCATTTGCAAACAATACAAACATAATCAAAGATGAAAAAGCAACATATCATTCTCTCATAGGACCCGCTTATTTTCTAGATACAGATATATCTTTTGACTCTTATACCTTACACAATAAACGCTTTTTAGTCGACAGCGGATCTAACTCCTCGCTCATTAGACATTCCCTCATCTCGGAATTAGAGAGCAAATATGCCATTAACATCCCCTTAATAAAAACTCCTATTGTTTTGAAGTCAATCACCGGGGACATATTCAATCAAATTGGTACTACAATTTTGCATATCCACATTAAACACATAGTTGTTCCTGTAAATTTCATTGTCATAGACGACTCACTGTGTGGCTTCAAAGCCGATTTACTTTTAGGTACAAATTTTTTAACTCAACCTAACATTAGATTTGAAGCTCACAAAAACTCTATATCTATTGTATCTGACACTGCTTTCATTTCTATGCCTCTCATTCCTATATATCCACAAACCTCAAGTAAATCACAACACTTCCTTGCCTCTCTACCCTAAAGATACAAACTTCGCAAATGATTTAATGATTGACACTGATACTACATATAAATTATCTGTGATCGAAAACGTCACACTTGAACCTTATTCAAAGACCACTATCTGTAAATGCTCTTTCTTTAGCTCTCACCCCTCCCCCTGACCGTCTCATTTTAACATCAGAAAAATCATTTCTCCACAATTGTATATTTATTGGCAGCGTCATGAGCACTGTTAACCAAGGTCAAATTCTTTTAGATATTATAAACATGTCTGCCGCCCATCACACTTTGCAAACAAACTCCTTTTTAACGATCGCAAACCCTCTTTTTACCCTTGATACCCTCTTTGAAACTTCACATGTAAATTTAGCCTCATCGTCTAGAGGCCTTTCTGCAGCGCAACTGCGGAAAACTTATAAAGAAATCGTTCAAGAGTCTTTTAAAAATGAAGAAGATGAGTGTGCAACACTTACAGATCCAAATCAACTGGAAAATTTATTGGACCTTTTGATCAATTACAAAGATATTATCGCTTTGGAAGATGATGAAGTACCAATCTGTCCGCTAATGAAGTTTAATGTAACACTCAAGGACGACGCGCCAAAGGTATTGTACCGACCCCAATACCGCCTCCCCCACAGGTACTTAAAACACATAGAAAAATGGGTGGAAGATTCCCTTCACAAGGGATATATAAGACCCATTTCAAGCGAACACTCGGCACCCCTACTGATCATTCCAAAAAAGAGTGGTGATCTAAGAGTGGTGGTCGACTATAGGCTCCTTAATTCACATACTATTTTGACGAGGTTTCCGTTACCTTGCATCACGGATATCCTAAGCTCTTTAGGTAACAGTTGCCTATACACCTCTCTAGATTTAAAGGATGGTTACACCACGATGGAAATTGAAGAGGAAACGCAACCGCTCCTTGCATTTAGAACTACTAGAGGGCAGTATTGCCCCACCCGCTTGAACTTCGGGTTAGCCAACGCTCCTTCAGCATTTGCTAAGTTAATGGAGTTATGTTTACATCACCTCTTAGGCGACGCCTGCAGAGTTTTCCTCGACGACGTTCTTATCATGGGAACTTCTCTAGAAAACCATCTTGAAAACATAAAAAATGTCTTCGATGCATTTCGGAAAAACAGGTTAAAAATGAAGCTTTCGAAGTGTAAATTCCTTACAAAATCTCTCCTTAATGCTGACATTAAATAATCCAAAAAAGGTATTAGCCCAGATCCCATAAAGCTTAAAACTCTTACAGCTTTCAAACCCCCTACAAACGTCTCAGAAACACGGTCCCTCATCGGGTTTCTAAATTATTTTTCTCACCTCCTGGACGGGTACTCACAAACTATTAAGCCAATTACACAACTCATCAAAAAGAACAGCACTTTCCTCTGGGGTCCCGAACAAGCTGAAGCGTTCGAGATACTTAAGAATAAATTATTGCTCCAACCACTATACCAAACCCTTTTTCATCAACACTGACGCGTCCAACATTGCTCTGGGAGCTGTTTTATTTCAACTAGATGACAACAATAAGGAGAAACCCCTCTCCTTCATATCCAGATCTCTTTCTAAAGCAGAAACAAATTATCACACTCTTGAGTTGGAAGCTTTGGCTATAGTTTTTGCACTACGCAAATTCAAGAATACGATCTTCGGCTACGAGGTGACAATTATTACAGATAATCAGCCTCTGATACATCTTATCAGACATAGACAACTATCTGGGAGACTCGAGCGTTGGAATCTATTCATCCAACATTTTAACCCCACGATTGTCTATAAACAAGGAAAGCTGAACGTTGTTCCAGACTATTTAAGCCGAAACCCCCCTCCTCTAACGTACACTCTCGCTCAAAACACAATTCTGCCAAAAACAAGCTTTCATCTAACAAAAGAAAATTTTGTGAGAGAACAAAAGGCCTGCAGTAGGTTGAAGGATCTTTATGATTTTGCGAAGCCATTAATCTCTCATAACAAACCTCTTCAGCAGCAAGACACCACTGCTGACACTTTTCCACATGTCCTCATTGACAACATCTTACATTACGCAACACAGGAGGGTACCTTTTTACTCCAGGTTCCCGACTCGATGATACATTCTATCATTGAATTTAACCATGACTCTCTCCCATCTGGACATTGTGGTATTGAGAGAACAGTGTATAGAATCAGGGAAAAGTACATATTTCCTAAACTCTATACTCTGGTGAAAGAGTATTGCACAACTTGTATCTCATGCCAGAGAGTTAAAGGTACCAAGCCAAAGATTGCAGAAATAAAGAGTTACCCTCTTCCACTAGAGCCATTCTCGAGACTTCATCTCGATGTGCTGGGCCCTCTACCTACCTGCAAGGAGACTAAGGCCAAGTATATATTGGTGATGAAGGACAGCCTCACGAGATATGTGGACTCCGCCGCCCCTATTCAACACACAGACAAAGATATAGCACAGGGCATTGCTAGAAGAGTTATAATGTCGCCATAGTAGCCTGAGTAGTAGTGTCTGACAGAGCCCCTGAACTAACATCTAATTTCTTCAAAGAGATTTGCAAGCAGTGGGGTGTAAAAGCAGTAAACATCGTCGTTCGAAGACCTGAAGCAAATGGCCTCTCGGAGAGAGAAATGTTGAAGATTGCAAACCATTTGAGACACTACGTAAACTCGAACCACACGGACTGGGGTAAATTAATTCCTTTCACTCAAATAGCTATTAACTCCACTTATAACTCTTCTATCGGTTGCACCCCACATTTCTTATTGTACACATACAATAAGCGTCTTCCATGGGATCTCCCCAACTACATATCTCCTTTTACTAAAGGATCAGAACCTCAAAAACCTATTCACGAATACATACAAACTCTTGCTGAAAGAGCTAATCTCATTCGAGACCAGGCTCGCCACCATCTTCAACAAGAAACAACAACACAAATGAATAAACAACATAAGAAGGCAACCTCAACTCCGATTAGGGTTGGCGATTATGTGTTTGTAATTGACGTCAAGAGACCAGGGCAAAGTCCAAAATTGTTTTCGAAGTGGACAGGCCCGTTCTTGGTCAAACAGTTAGTTCATTTCAATAAGTTACTTTTGCAATGTTTAAAAACTTCAAAAAATTTTATTGTGCATAGGGACAACATAAAAATTACTAAACTTAGAGCTAATAATATTCCAATTTCTACTACCAAACCAAAAAGTGATCTTGTACCATCTAATAAACCCCCTCCTAATATGGTTCAAATTCAACCCCCTCCCCCTCCCCCTGCCCCTCCAATTCCTAACACCATTTATTTTAAGAGACAACTTCCACCTTCCTTGCAATCACCACAGAGAAATCTCTTCCCTCCCCCCCCTCCTTCCCCACCTCAATCTGACTCCCCTTCCCCACCTCAATCTGATTCATCATCCACCTCAATCTCTCTTCTCCTCTTTCACCATCCTCGTTCTCACCCTAGTTTCATTTACCACTTCTTCACTTCACACTCAACTCCCCCATCTCAAACTCAAGCAAAACCTACCTCCCACGCCCACCTTCCAAGCCCAAAGAAAAACTTCTTTTTCTCCCCCTCCCCTCCAAAGAGAATGTCCTTTAAAGGTTTTCCCACCAACATACCCCCTAGATTATCTTTTGATGAATCTCCACCATCACAACTTTCTGCACCTCACATTCAGCCTTCAGCACCTCACTTACAGCCTTCAGCATCTCAAAGTCAACCTCAAACAACACCCCCATTACCACCAAAATATCACTTCAAAGTAGCACATCCGATTCCAACCCCACACCCACCACCACCACCTCCACCTATACCACAAGAACCTTTACAACCTCCCCCATCATTCCCACTACCTTCTCCTCAAGACACAATTCCTATCCCCCCATCCACACCTAGAAATACATCACCTCCTTCTCCACCAGATAACAGATCTAGAGATCACACCTTTGTCCCAAATTTCCCAATGAGAAACACAAACATTCCTCATCCCATGGCTTTAAGGGACAGACAACAAAGAACAATAACTAGAGGTGGCAGGCAATATTATTTACCACCACAACAACATATCCCTCGAGGTAGAGGTTTTCCACCAAGACATCACAAGCCATGAATAGTTATTTGGTTTTCTTTTCAAATCCCCCAAGGGGAGAACAATTTATACATTTACACCAACGTATAAATATAAAAACATATTGAAAATGGACATTTTAAATATGCATAATAGAAAAAGTTAAACACATTTTTCAAGTAATAAGATACTTATATTTTTTTTCAACAGCAACATTACCCACAAACCACCTCTCATACAATTTTTTCATATATCCTTCTCTCAGGAATCATGCCATGCAATCTGGGGTCTCTTTTCAAATATTGTTATCGACTTCCTTCGCTCTGGAAAAAGAAAACAAATATGAAGCGCACCCAGGATTCATAGCAAAACGAATAGGTCAGATCAAATTCATCACTTCCTATCTAGAAATCAATACAGACCTAAGGTGCTCACAGGAAATATACCAACAAATACAAAGAGTAGTAAGCAAAAATAATAACCTAACATCTATTTATATTCCTTACTTGCAAAACCGGTATAGAAGTAGATTTTACCAAGATGAAAATAATACCTCCCCAGAATTAAGTTTTATATAACAAGGTTATTGGACGAAAGTCAAAAGAAATTCTTAGCTTTGTCAAAAGATCCCTGGGTTCTATCTCATGTAAAAACTCAGCCTTCAGCACACCCCAGGAAAATCAAAAGAGGTCTTATGGACATAGGCGGGTCAGCTTTGCAATACCTATTTGGAACCGCCACCATGAATGATATCCAAAAGCTCAAAACAAGAATAGATATGTTACAAGATACACGAACCCACTTGTATAATTTAAAAGAACAAATTCATAATAATACCAACACCTTAACAGCCATAACAGATAACCTAACAATCATCTCAAAGTACGTAAATTCATCAATTTCCTCAATAGAGCTTCAACAAGAGCTCTTAAAGTTAAACATTTACCTCAACTTAGAAAAGACCATCTCAGATAATATATATAATCTTATTAGGACAGTTCAGAACATCTGGGAAAACGCCAAAACACATAACACTCCTCTAAATTTGTATTCATATGACATCATACTTGAACTTATTCAAAACAGCAGCCAAACTCTACATCACCAACCAATACTTCCTCTCAACCGTGAAACTTTCTACCAATTTCTTACTTTCTCCTGGTCTTATATCCAAGAAAATCACCCCTACATATTATCCACCATCATACCTTTCTCCGAAGAAACCCCTTATGAAGCTTTCAACATCATCCCATTTCCAACATCTTTCAATGACACTTTTCTAGAATCATACTGCATAACCCCTATCCATTTTACTTTTTAAACCATAAAACATTAAAATTTACCTACAGCACAAGTCTTTCAGAAGATTTTTGCAAGCACTCAAACGATAATTACATTTGCTTTCCTTCAAATCTTATACATCAAATAGATTATCAAGATTGTATCTTGTCAGCCATACTTTCTAAACCCAACACTACATTCTGTAACTATAATATCTATCCTTACAAGTTACCTTAACCTCTTAAGTTGGAAACTATACTTTAATCTCCTTCCCTTCTCCTATAACCGCTTCTATCTCTTGCCCTATGAAACAGCCAAATTTAGGCACTGGTGCATTATTCTCCCTCTTCCAAGGATGCACCCTGGTATCTGAGAATTACTCTTTCAAATACCCTCCACACTCCTCCTTGCAGACCAACTGGCTTTCAAAAGGCCCTCAGTTTCCTGAACACCTAGAGACATCTCATGACTTCCTTCCAAATATATCTTCTTTTACTTCCAAGTTGAAATTAAAATCTATTCATCCACATTGGGACGCTTCGTTGGATAACATAAACAAAACTTTACAGACCCAGGAACTAATCAACATCCATTCATTTTCCATATCCGGCTTTTCTATTCTTATCGCAATTTTCTGCATGGCAGGAATTTACTACGTTTATCTTAAACTCCGTCCAAATCAGGCAGTTCCTGTAGCCCCTCCGTCAGCCCCTTCGGTAGTACCGAGCATCCAGCATATCGTCCTTCAAAGAGCTCCATTACCAGAACCTAAAACAACTCCACCAGTGTATCCCGAAATAGAGCCAATCTACTCAAACCCTTCTGCCAAAATCGTTTAAGACAGCAAATTTTTTTTTCTGGCAAGGGGAACTCTATACAAAAGATAGCATTTTGTATAGAAAGTTGTTTTTGAAAAACCCACGCTTTCTTCAAAAAAATCCTAATCTTTATTTTTTTTGATAAATAAAATTAAAGTAGATAAAACTTATACCCCCCCCCTTTTTGTCTTCCCAATTTTTCGATTGGTTAGTAACGCAGTCGCCTGATGCTCCCTCACCTCCCCATCCTATTACTATCAGGAAAACCCCTGCAAAAAGTTTCCAGATTTCACCTGTTTTTACAATAAATATTCCTAGTACTTTTGCTCGGCGTAGTTTGACGATTTCTATATCTTTCGTAATTTCTACTTGAAATATTCTTTGTAATTTAAAACTTATTGAAAGTTGTTTTCACTAAAATTTTTGCAAGGAAATTTAACGAACTATTTCCCCAAGAAAACATTTCGCGTGAGTTGGAAATCTTCTCCCCAACTGAATACCATCCCTCCCCCTCCCCCTTTCCCGCCGGTCGGCAAATCGCTACAAGCACCATTTTTGTATTCGAGATATGGTGAACTGTTGCGCTGCTCTTAAACTCCGATTTGATCAAATTTCTGTTCTGGTAAGTAAACCACGTTTTAAAAAAAAATTTTTTTTTTCTTTTTCCCTTGGTTTTCCAATAACTTTAAAAATTTGTTAAAAGCATATTAGGATATGATTTTTTTTTAATCTCATATATATATAGCGGCAGTGAATTAAAGCCCATATACCGTATAGAACTCCTTGGGTAGTGACGATCGGGACCCAAGTGATTAGTCTTAATTTTAACTATTTTTATATGTATTCATTTTCTTACTACTTGAAATAAGCTTTCACCAAAGTCTTATTTGCAAGTAGAAACCCTTCTCGTCGCCCCAGCCATAGACATCTAGCTTTCTCTAACTGTTAAGTGTTTTTTTTTCTCAGTTTTAATATTTTTATTCATTTTTTTTCTTACTACTTGAAATAAGCTTTCACCAAAGTCTTATTTGCAAGTAGAAACCCTTCTCGTCGCCCCACCCATAGACATCTAGTTTTCTCTAACTGTTTAGTGTTTATTCAAAGTTAATTTCTTTATTTTTATTTTCTTACTACTTGAAATAAGTTTTCACCAAAGTCTTATTTGCAAGTAGATACTCTTCTCGTCGCCCCAGCCATAGACATCTAGCTTTCTCTAACTGTTAAGTGTTTTTTTTTTTAAGTTTTAATATTTTTATTCATTTTTTTCTTACTACTTGAAATAAGCTTTCACCAAAGTCTTATTTGCAAGTAGAAACCCTTCTCGTCGCCCCAGCCATAGACATCTAGCTTTCTCTAACTGTTTAGTGTTTTTCAAAGTTTTAATATTTTTATTCATTTTTTTTACTACTTGAAATAAGCTTTCACCAAAGTCTTATTTGCAAGTAGAAACCCTTCTCGTCGCCCCAGCCATAGACATCTAGCTTTCTCTAACTATTTAGTGTTTATTCAAAGTTAATTTCTTTATTTTTATTTTCTTACTACTTGAAATAAGCTTTCACCAAAGTCTTATTTGCAAGTAGAAACTCTTCTCGTCGCCCCAGCCATAGACATCTAGCTTTCTCTAACTGTTAAGTGTTTTTATTTCTGTTATCTTTATTTTCTTACTACATGAAATAAGCTTTCACCAAAGTCTTATTTGCGAGTAGAAACCCTTCTCGTCGCCCCAGCCATAGACATCTAGCTTCCTCTAACTGTTTAGTGTTTTTTTTTTATAGTTTCATTATTATTATTAATTTGATAAGAGAGGAAAATTGAAAAAAAAAGACTTTATGATTATTATTATTATTATTATTATCATCGAGAAAAGAGAGAGTTGGAAATGTCTGTAAAACTATATTATTATTATTATTATTATTATTATTATTATTATTATTATTATTATTATTATTATTATTATTATTATTATTATTATTATTATTATCATCGAGAAAAGATAGAGTTGGAAAGACTGTAAAACTACATTTTTATGATTATTATTATTATTATTATTATTATTATTATTATTATTATTATCATCGAGAAAAGAGAGAGTTGGACAGTCTGTAAAACTATATTTTATTATTATTATTATTATTATTATCATCGAAAAGATAGAGTTGGAAAGACTGTAAAACTACATTTTTATGATTATTATTATTATTATTATTATCATCGAGAAAAGAGAGAGTTGGAAAGTCTGTAAAACTATATTTTTATTATTATTATTATTTTATTTATTATTAATTGATACATTAAACTTTCGCTCCCAAATGCACCGGCTGTTTTTATTATTTGAAAACTTTTTTTTTTTAGCTAAATAACTTTGATAATCCAAATTTCTATTTATTAATGAAACTTCAATACTAGTCTCATTTTTAAATGAAAGTATTATCCATACTCTTAATTTTAACATTTCTAACGAGATTTTTGATATTAGACCTATTAGATAAAATAGTTAAAATTTATATTATGGTTATTTGCATTTTAGAATTTGTAACTACTGCTCATCGTATAGATTTTCATCTTTTTCAATATACCTTGGATAATGTTTTGTCTCAGTCTTGCACGCATTAAAGTTCAGTCTTGTTAATGTACTCACTATGTAAAATTTGTTTTTTTATTTTTTTCTTTTTTTGTATGTTCTTATATTAATTACATAATTTGTATTTTAGGCAACCGACCTGTGGGTTGAAATAAATATTGTAAAGATAAGATTGTTTCCGTTCGCGCCCTGTAAAGAAAAGGCATCAGATTATCTAAACACAGCAGTCCGCTGTGAAATATATATATATATATATATATATATATATATATATATAACTCTATAATAATTATATATATATATATATATATATATAATATATTTATATATATATATATATTAATATATATTATATATATATAATATATATTATATATATATATACTGTACCACTCCATTATAACTTTGTAAAAAATTTTAATTTATGTTCGTACTTATGCTAAGATTTGCGCGAGCAAAATTTTAGCATAAGTCAAAATGAAATAATATTTAAACCCGTCCGTTTGAGATACTCTTCAGTCAGTCAGATACAGAGTCAGAATAAATTAACAAGAAGAATCAAGATACTCTCTCCAGAAATCCTCCAAACTTAAAACGCTCTCGGCAAGAGCGGGAAATTCACGGAAGGGCTACGGCTCGCCTGCGAAGAGTAATCTCAACAGAAGGAACTTTTATTACTTTTTATACTTTTTAGCTAGCTTCTCTTATGTTGAATAAAAACATCATTCCAAATATGGGATTATCTAAATTACCAACAACCTCTTATACTAGGGGTGCTCTTAAAATAAGCCACGCAACTAGCAAGTTCCAGCCCTATATAATTGGTGAACGCGGAGGGAGAAAACCACCCAGAACTTCAATCAGCGCCTTATCTGATTACTAAAAGAAAAACAAACAAAAAATGAAGAAAAAGAAAAAACTAAAATACATACTAAATTCCCTATCAGAAACTCTCCTAATGGAATACATGCGAATAAATTATGAATAAGTCATGGCTTTGAAAATAGTATGTAGAGAAAAAAACTTCAATTTTTTCTCCATTTTTTAAAATTTTTTTTGGGGATTATGGTCTTCACCTTTTTACAACTATCACAGTTCGAAGATTCATCGCTAGACAATAGCAACTTCCTTTACGGTATGGAATTTCATTCATCATTTTAAGTTTGGATTAGGGCAGAAACTGCATTTTTTGGAATTCCACTACGAACTCTGATTCTTTTCGAATTCTAAATGGTTCTGTTGACCTCTTTATGTTTGAAGAAATTTTTCAAATAAAGGACCTAATTTCAAGCAATTTCGCCTCTACATATGTAACTTCCTTTACTGTATGGATTTCTTTCATCATTTTAAGTTTGGATTATCTGCAGAAATTCAGTTTTGGATTCCACTACGAACTTTGATTCCTTTTCGAATTCTAAATGGTTCTGTGACCGCTCCCTTTTATGTATGAAGAAATTTTTCAAATAAAGGACTTAAATTTCAAGCAACTTCGTCTTACATATGTCAAGCAATGTTTCTCTCGTAACTACAACTTTGAAACTACGTGCGCATTGGTCAAATCATGGATACGTTAGAAAACGTCTTATACTGGACTTTTCCTTGGATTTAACGGTTCGATCGAGGTGGCCTATTTAACTTGTGAATATTCAATTGTTTCATATCAATAATTAATTATGTATTAACATTTTTGTACTTTTATGGCATTTAAATGTTTTGTATGTTTGTTTATATCTAACGATATAACCAAATATGCTGTGTTTGAAGGCACATTTTTTTTCTGTAATAATAACATTGTCACTTATAGTATTCAAAATACTGGTATATATGTTTGTCTTCGATGTAACCAAGTTAATGCTCGTATTTGAGATATTCTTTCAAATTTCCTGTATACATTTTTCACCCTCCAAATGTTTGTATGTCTGCTTATGTCTTCGGACATAATTAGATATGCTCGCATTTGAAAGTACTCTTAATTTTATGTATTCTTCAATTTTTATATCTTGTATACTTATTATAACATACTTTCTCACTCCGTGTTTAGCGCAGGAAGTAAAATGTTAGCACTCCGTTATAACTTTGTAAAAAATTTTTAATTTATGTTCGAACTTATGCTAAGATTTGCGCGAGCAAAATTTTGGCAATAAGTCAAAATGAAATAAATATATAACCCGTCCTGTTGAGATACTCTTTAGTCAGTCAGATACAGAGTCAGATAAATTAACAAGAAGAATCAGATACTCTCTCCAAATCCTCCAAACTTAAAACGCTCTCGGCAAGAGCGGGAAATTTCACGGAAGGGCTACGGCTCGCCTGCGAAGAATATCTCACAGAAGAACTATTTTATTACTTTTATACTTATTTCATATTTTACCTTAGTTGAATAAAAACCATCATTCCAAATATGGATTCACAATTACCAACCTCTTATTATAAGGGTGCTTGCAAGAAAAAAGAAGGCACAATCAAGCAAGTTTAACCCATATTATATATATATATATATATTATATATAATATATATATATATATATATATATATAATATATTAGTATAATTTTATTTATATTTATGTATGATTTTGTTTTAAGATGGTGGAGGTCTTGGTGGTGGATGACCTCTACCTGAGGGGATTGTGTGAGTATATATAATATACTGTATAAGATATATAGTGCTGACTAGCACGATCTTATATATAATAGTATATATATATATATATATATATATATATATATATACTATAGTCATATAGTATATAGTATATATATAGTATATAATAAATATATATATATATATATATATATATATTATATATGGGTCAACGATGTTCGCGATACTTAAGATTACGAAAAATCCCATCGACATCTGATATGGTTGCCCTCACTACGGACTATTACCTTCTCCTTTTCCATTGACTTTTTTGTTTGACACCACATCTATCCACTTTATGTCGAACAACTTTGCCCTTCATTTACCATTTTCAGTTCGAAAGGTGTTCCATTCAAGCATTGAATTAACTTACCAATACTAGGCGGATGGTCTTGGAGCAATTAACTTGACCTATGGATCTTTTCCCATCATTAAATCTGATAACATAAAAAATAAGTCCGTTTCTAATACCCTAAGAATTCAATTCCTTCATTTGTTTCAATAAATCACATACTCTCTTTCACAATTAAAAACCCCTCCTAAAAGAAATATACAATATAATAACATAACAACTCTGTAGTTCCAAGATCAAAATTCATCTAAACAAATTAAACTGAAAAAAAATATAATCTTTGAAACAACACCCAATCTAAAAACTCCTCTCTACAGACTTACTAAGGCACGGCAAGCAGTAAGTTACACCTCTGTTGTACTATAGCAATTTGCCCGAGGAATTCAACATGAAAGATCAATAACATTACTTCAAGGCAGAGAAGAAAAATAATGTAAAACTATTAACTATTATTATTAACTATTACCAATATTATATATGATTATTAATATTCTTATTATGTAGCTTAACTAACTCTCATATTACAATTACTCATTGAAATAAATTAGCAATTCTTAGTCTTGTTGTTGTTAATCATATGTATTATTTGTAAATAGTATTAAGATTACCACTGGTGTCCTTGCTAAAAAATTTGGTTTTGTTTGTATAGCGATATTATAGTATTATTAGTTATTATTATTAATTATAAATATTATAAATTAATTTATTTCATATTATTTATTATATTAATAAATAAATTTAT